>OY744555.1:37316310-37396310 GCA_963556195.1 Sepiola atlantica
GAAAGAAAATAAAACAAATATTTTAGAATTTAGATTAGGAGGTCAGTTTAGTATATACATTTCATATAAAATTATCACAATTTACAGGCCATTTAAACGTTTTAAAGATATTTACTAAAGAATTACCAAAGTTTAGCAAGGTTTTAAAACTATTCATTATCCCTTAAAAACGAAGAACTCTTCCAAAATAAAGGCAACAAATTTATCTCCCAGAAAAAAACAATGTGTGGTTAACTGCTTTAAAACGCTACAATGTTTCGAAAACAAGAACTCACTTTACGTTAAATTTATGTGTGAAACTCCTTGTGCGACGATTAGAAATTTAAACATGTTCCTGGTAAACTCGGACTATTTGAAATAATCAGAATTTTTTTTAACTACCCTAGCGAAAGTACTGTAGTTTTTGTCTTATTTCTTTGCGAGGGCCATACATTTAAACATTTTGTGAAATGGCGTTTTAGGGCTAAACAGCTAGTTAATAATTGTACCGTTTCAACAAATGTAAGGTTGCTATTTTTTCATGGCAGAATATTATTGCCGAATTTTGATTTTACCCAACCTTTTTCATAGCAAACGGTCTTTTTTAAATCGGTTGAATTCGCAGTCCATATTATAAATATATTCGTACAATCAAAAATTAAAGCTAACATAATTTCGTTTTCAGAGTTGCAATTGAAATTATCGAAAGCGCTTCAAACATCGTTTCATGAAAATGAACTTTAATCTTTAACATATTGACACCTATTCATATTATATATTCTGTTCTTGTTCGGTATGAAGAGACAGTCTCTTCAATTTTTTCGTTTGCTTCAATCGTTTTTCTGGAATTTTCTTTTCTAGAATGTTCTCTTTCAGATGACGTGTTTCTTATTTCTTCTGGTATTTTGAGAATCTAGTCAAAGTTGTTATTGTTGATGTTAAATTAGCCCAACATGGCACTTTTACATTTTTTTGTCTGATTAACAGTAGGCTACCGACTTTTTCATGTATATATTTTCACGGTCGTTTATTTTACTACCCGGCAATGAATTATTTACTTTTTAGCAAGAAAAAATAAGTAGCTTGTTCAAACTTATTTACGTTTTCCTGATTAAATACAAAATAATGAACTAACATCGACAGACATGTTGTAGTTTTATTTCACCCGTTGTCGACAGCTTTAGATTCAAAACCCTCGTTAGGGGAGTATTTGAAATGTTTCTAAATACGAACATTTTTTTTTCAATCCTATATTCTGACGTTTAAGTGTTTAGATTTTCAGATTTGGAACACATTGTGTATTAAAAATCTTTTAAAATTTTTTCTATTTCGGCTATAATTTATAAGGACCCCCACCTAAGTTTTTTTTTTAAATCTAACACCGCCAGTTGTAATAATAGTTATGATTTATCCGAATCAGTCAAAGTTCTCAGCACCAGTTTTGTGACCTTGAAGGGCCGATGAAAAATAAGATAATACAGTGTTATAAGTACAAAAGTTGGTGTTTACAGAAGTACAGAACAGCATGTTACAGAAAGACTGCCCGTGGCTGCTCCATCATTCGTTGATGAGGTAATGTCTTGAAGAGTCCGTGTAGTCACGAACTATGGTAGGTCGTCATCACACCATCAAACTTATCGACATTTCACTTCATAAATGGAGTGAACCTCCTGTCAGTGAACATTTTGACTGAAGTTATGCTGTCTAACACTAAGTAACTGATATTCGCTGAGAGACGAAGTAAATCAAATTATTATCGGCGTATTAAGCACCTCTTAGAATAATGTTTCGAATTAACTGTTGTAATCACATGATAATGAAACGTTATTGAGAAGTCACGCATGATCTGACATATTCCCTTCCTGCCAATCTTATTTAAGTTTATTTACCGCCGATTTCATACCTACTCCCCACCGACTCACGACACGCAATGATGAAACAACTTACATATCACCTTTCAGTCAATAACTGCAAATTCGCCATGTGTATTCCTTTCAGTGTGCTTTGTGTGTTGACCGCATGGTCTGAGGGTTTTGAACAATAGCGAAAACATTGACTTGGGCCTGACCGGTTCGAATCATGTGAGCGAATAACCAGTCATCCTCCATACTAATGATTCTCGGCAAACCGATGCGTGTGCGGATTATAATTTAAACAAATATTAATCATTATAGTATATATATATATATATATATATATATATATATATATATATATATATATATATATATATATATATATATATATATAATTAAGTCGGTCGGATTTTTAGCCTTAGACTGCTGTAGAAAGGCATTAGCGAAATTGATATTTTAATCCAAACAGACAAATTCTTAAAAATAATGTATAAACATGTTTTATTTGATAAATTTTTATTTTCAGTAAAATCGTTAGAATGGAACAATTTTTATACTGACCTAATCTTATACTATTAAAATATGTATGCGTTTTATATGCTGCATACCCCCCTCTTAATTGGAAGCCAAACATCTTACAGGTTATAATACATTGAATACACGTGTTCATAAACGTAACTGGTTAGCGCGTGCTTTTCACCAATATAGGCGCGTCGTATTTTTTTCTTCCCTGACGGCGGACACCTGCAATTAATTGTTCACAAGCACGAAACATGAATAATTATGGATTTGTAAGAAAGACATTAATTTGACCTTATGGAGGAAATCCTTCTGCTAGCGACGCGGGTGTGGACGCAGGCTTGGCTACGGATTTGTTATTGCAGGTATGTTCAGATAACATCCTCTTTACACGTGTTTCGCCCCTCATGACTTCTACACGACTGGTCACTTCATCCATTCTCTCCCCCTCGGCTGACACCATAAATGTTCTTAGTATGCCTAAGGTCGAGATGACATTTGAATGCACTCGCTGACCCAAAGTATATATTAGTACGTGGTGAATGTAGGCGCGTGAATTAAAATCACGATATGAATACTAGCAAACGCCCCAACATATGATGTAACATATATCCAATTAAAATTTTAGCTCAAACCCTATGCAGGAAAATATTTTATTATTTATTTCTTTACATTATTTGCACTTGATAATAGTAGGAACGTTTATTTCATTTTTAACACTTATTTAACACATTGGTCAAGTAAATAACACAATGATTAACTTTAATCCTTGAGGAATGTAGTTGCTATGATATAATCGTACTATTATTACGCCGGAACGACAACAAGTTTTCTATGGTACGTGTACATTTTCTGGTGTATTTTATATAACTAATACGCGAAAAATACACCGTAATCTAAAAGACGTATGAAAGTAGATTATAAGGCCTGTCTGAGTTAGTATATGAATGCGTAAATTCTACTTGCCATTTCTTTTTTTGTATCTTAGTACATCTAATAGTTCTTCTTAAGAGCTATTAGGTCAGAGCTGTTAGGTAAACAATCTTACATAAACTGATGCCACCGACGGCCCTTTTGATCATTCGTTTCCGACTTCCTGTAGTGTATCACATATACCATAAAACACGAATCCAGTTTTACTTGTAAAAAGAATAGCAACGCTTAACAATACATACGCACTTACACATAAAATGTATATTATAAAATACAGGGTGGGCCAAAATAAGGGTCCTCGGGATCATCATTGGCCAAATCCTGGAGTCGCATAGCGTACTCAAGTCTTTTTTCATTATCTCGAGGTTGAAGTTCTTGAACTAGCTGCACTTTATATGGAAAATATCCTCTTTCTCTTAGCATTCTCCGAAGTGAGCTTCGAGAAATGCCAAGTTCTTTTGATCTCCTCCTTGTGGATGTGGATGCATCCTCCTCCAAACTTCTCTCCAATTCCTCGAAATTTTGAGCTGTTCGTACAGTACGAGGCCTACCACTTCTCGCCATGTCGGATATTCCTTGTTGGTCCCTAAAACGAGCAATAATTCCTCGGATTGCTTTTGCCGAAGGAGAGTTTCTGGTGTTGTAATGACGCCGATAGATGAGTTGAGTCTCCGAAATCGACTCATTGGATTTAAAGTACCACTCTATTATGAGGGTACGTTCCTTAGGGCTAATACGGCTCATGCTTGCTTCGGAAGGGGTCCTTTACTTATTCTAAAAAAAAAAAAATCAATAAATAAAAAAGTTATGAATTTTAAAAAATAGGACCCTTATTTTGGCCCACCCTGTATATGTTTAATTTTTAAAAAATCCTAAAGATTCGCGCTACTCTAATCTGCCATATTTAATAATTTTAGATGCCTGGTATTTATATACATATAGTTACTCTCTATTTGTCTTATATTTTGTTTATACGTTTTGATAAATGATATTATCAATAAACCTACACGCTAGGCATTGTCAGAATATCCAGTAAATGTGTAATATAATGTGAGCGACAAAAAACAGCGCAACTCGTACTCCGGAAGTGACGTAAGAATGCAGAAATTTTACAGATAGAATGATCGTTAGACGCTCTTAGATGTTGTCTAAGAAATGGAGCAGACTTATTTTCGAACGTCTCTTCCCTTCTTCGTAAGGTAAGCGGGTGGTCAAAAGATGACCACTGCGTATAATTGGTGTGTAATAGTTGTACACTACACCAATTTTAAACATATAAAGCGATATGTTTTGTTGTTATCATATGCTATATGTAACACGTAATACGAAAAAGAGGATCCTGTTTGCTACTTAGATGAAAGACAAAGAAAGAGAAAGCGGGACAACTGAACTTTAACTGTTACTACGTAGTGCGTTTTATTACTACATGACATAACGTGCGTTGCCGTTTGTTTACGTGGCTAGTAACTGTCTGCTATGTTATCAATGAAAGTAAATGTTTCGTAACATCATTTGTTTACGCAAGAAGCTTAGAACTCACCAAATACATCACTCCACTTTTACCTCAATGTGGCATTTGTTTTCCTTTAATCACAATCATCGTTATAATTCAGTATATTTTACAGATGAGAAATTCTGGTATATACCTTTTTTAAATATCATATTTTTGCTGGTTTCAGTAATTAAAACTAATGACCGATTTGTCAATATATGTTACCATAATTTCTCATCTGTAAAATATACTGAATTATAACGATGCATGTGATTCAATGAAAACAATATATGTTAGTGTGACGATAATGTTTGTCCGGAAACATCAATGAAAAGTTGTTTTTTTAATAACAAATTTTGCTTACGAAAGGAAACAGCTATATAGCTTGACAAGCTGACTGAGAAACCGAAAACGACAGGGTCCAGTTACATCCTGAAATACAGGTATTTGTATGTATGTGTGTATTTTTAATTTCTAATTTTAAGCAAAGCCATGACTCTTTCCCCACACCAGCACGTACAAGGAGAAACACGAAACTAATACCAACAACCACCAGCAGCTGCCAAAAGATGATAACTAGAAGATGAAAACAGATCAAGTCAAAGAAGTAGAAAAGAATTAGAAAGAACAATCAAACGATAAACACTTTAAACATCCCCCTCTCCTAAAAAATAAGGATCCAAAAATAAACAAAATTAAAAAAGAAAAGCATAAAATAATGAAGGTTTTATCTTCTTGGCAAAGAAAAAATGACAGAAAGAGAAAACAGATAAAAAAAAAACATTTTTAAAGAGTCCTCATGAGAGAGGAACTTTTTCCCCGTTATCTTATTTTCTTATTTTCTTATTTACTTATTTAATTATTTTCTTATTTTCCCGCTTTTTAATTTTTTTTTCTTATTTTCTTATTTTCCCGTTTTCTTATTTTCTTATTTTCCCTGTTTTTTTATGTTATTATTTTCTTATTTTTTTATTTTTCCGTTTTCTTATTTTCTTACTTCCCCGTTTTCTGATGTTCCAGTTTCTTATTTTCTTATTTTCTTATTTCTCTGTTTTCTTATTTTCTTATTTTTCCGTTTTCTAATTTTCTTATTTTCTTATTGTCTTATTTTCTCATTTTCTTTTTCTTATTCTCCCGTTTTCTTATTTTCTTATTTTCTTATTTTCTTCTTTTCTCATTGTTTTTTTTTATTTTATTAATTTATTATTTTCTTACTTTCCCGTTTTCTTATCTTCTTACTTTCCTGTTTTCTTATTTTCTTATTTTCTAATTTCCTCATTTACTTATTTTGTCATTTTCCCATTTTCTAATTTGTTATTTCTTTATGTTCTTATATTTTTATCGTCGTGGGGAAGCAAAAAAAGGGACAACATACAAAATTAGTCTTTCGTTTTTAAGGCATCTCTCGTAAGTCAAAGATCAGGCATTTAAATATAAAAAAATAAAAGATGAGAATTTAAAATGCAATAAATATAAATGTTTAGAAGCTTTCAATACTAGCAGGCATAACTTTTTCTTCATTCGCACCTTCAGCGACAAAATGTGGTTACGGTGTTTCGACTATGAGTCTAATACGACGATTTCCTTCTTCAAATGAATGGGGTGAATACATTGCATTTATTTAAAAGGATCTAAATATAGTTTTTAGATAAAATTACATGATATTAACATATATTTATTAATCCAGTTTTTATTTTTAAAATTAATAATTAGTTCCGCCTTCATTACACGTTTCATTATTTGATCTTAACATGTTCGATGTCATAGTTCGCGACGGTATGCATCAGAATAATCACTCTCCCCATAAACTTCATGCGACGAATGGATAAAGCATATCAATAATCTATTACGACGCCCCCTTCTGTGAACTGTAAGTAAGCTAACAATGTTTAACATTCAAAATGTACGAAGGATACACATGAGCGTAACAACAATCAAGCCGTAAACATCAGAATGGACTTCTTGGACGTCTTTTGACCTGAACACAATTTAATCGCTATAACAATTTCGTATTTTTGTACCTGTATTACTGTTGGCTATGTATATGTCCTAAAACTACTTGACATACTTGCTCTAAATTTTGTGTGTTATAGGACATGAAACTGTTGCTTCTTATTTTCATTTTATTCTGCTTTGTATATTACCACAAATGTAGTGAACATTTATTGTTTTTGCCTTTTGATACGTGAACACGCATTAAATACATTTATATTTTAAAGTTTATTGAGTTTTGTTTTAAAAAGGTTGATTACATTTGCAGCATGAATTGTAGAGATATTCCATAATTCATTTTCGAATAATATCTTCATAAAATTATTTACAGATTTCCGTAAAATAAACTATATCTTTCTGTTATGAACATGTCTAGTGTAAAGTCAGTTGTGTTGTGTGTCCATAGTCACTTGATCTATTTATTGTTGAGTGACCTTGAAGGAAATTATATGGAACCTTAGAATCAAGTGAAGAAAATTATAAAACATGTGTGAAGCTTTCAGGTTCATTTTTAGAACATTCGGAATGTATTCTTGCGTCAACGCGTTTACAACAAATACAACAGATCTAATGTCTAGCCTCTATTAATTGTTTTCTTTTGCAAAAATTAAATATTTACATTATTTATCATCAGAAAATTATTTAAAATAATATTTATTGCGGAAAGATCAAACGTCTTTTAGAGTTGAATAAGTAAACGCATGTCTCTTTTGTACCCAACCAATAAAACATTATCTTATATGTGTTACTCTTTTTCTTTACATTTTATTATTTGGGTTGACCAGAGAATCTCCCAATCATTGATTGGTGATATAGTGTGCAATTACATTGACAGTAATTTAAATACATTTCGGTAGATCCATGGAGAGTAACAATTGAGCTTAGTTTTTTTACAGCTAACAAATATTTTACTTTTAAGTCGTTATATTTCATAGTCGATGTTTCTGACAAAGGAGAAATAGTTGATGTTTTGTTGGTCGGCTGTTTTCTTTAGTAGGTGATAAATGGATATTATAAATGTCCTATGGATATTTATCATAATTCTACGGCCCATCCATCAATATAAAGCGACGAAGTTTATCTTTTGGTGCCCGAAATGAAAATGATTAAAATAGTTTCTGCGCAGGTATCTCGACGTATACACTCGGCTGAATTGATAAAAACAATTCAAACACTCGTTGACCAATCAGATGTATGTCTCTTAATTTATCCAATTTCTTATTTTGATCTAACCTGAGTAAATAAAAAGCCAGATTTTTCATAGCAAAAATGTTCAGCCGAAATTCAAGACAGAGCTAGCATCGACTTTTCACCAGCTTTCCTCTCCCCTCTGTCGGGTTTTGGGAAAGCTAATAATGCATTTCTGAAATCACACAGACACAGTCACAAGCATACACACTCTAACACTAACACTAACACACCCACACCCACATAATGCATTAACTCTTTCACTGTCGTCTGCTGTTTGAAAACAAATAGATTATCTTTTTACTTTTAATACTTCTAGCATTTCTCACTGACCTTTCTACAATGAAAAAAAATCAACATTGACTATTATTAAAAACGTTCAACTAAATGTATACTTCATAATTGAGTGTGGGAGTTTTGATTACAACTTTTCAGACTTATGGAAGATCCACAGCTTTCAATTATCGACACATACTTCCTCGATATCTCAGCTTATGAACCCCTCTGATTCTGTAAGGACTCTCAAAATATTAACAAACAGTCTATGTTCCCCTAGCTATGCAGACTTCAATTATTAAACATATATAAAATATTTATTTTATGAATTTATAATTTTTGTACTGATGAATTTGTTTGTGGTCATCATATAACATTTTTCTCGCTCTCTCACATTTTAGTATTAACCTAAAACTCTTTTTCTCTAAACCTTTTGAAATCGGCTCCCCTCAAAATTTGACCCCCAAACTGGCACTCTAAAATTTACCATCTATACATCGTTTTACCGTTATTAACCTAGTGATTGTTAGCCTTAATAAATTAATTTAAAATAAATTATTGTGTTTAATCCCGTCGAGGTACACCTAGCGTTTTCCTAAAATATACCACTGTACTCAAGCTCCGAGCAATCGACCAGTTTATTAATGTTTCTATTCGTATAAGTTTATAATAAAATTTATATAAATCAAATAAAATAATATATTATTACATTAGATTATACAATTGCTTGGTAACCCGTTGTTATAATAAATACGTACGCATAAATCAGCATGTATGACTTTTGAACTACCTTAATTATGTTGTTGGCTTTGATTTTCTCTGTTTTTTTTTAATTATTCAGCTATTGGAGAGGCCACATGACAGTTGCTAACATGCATTAGTGAAACTGTTGCTATGGAACTGATTGGATTTAAACTTTTCACATCCAGGTCCTCAGTTCACGTCGTAAACCACCTCCCTCCGCTAACCTCCGATAGAGTTCTTAAACGCCAGCCAAACGGTAATAGTTTAAGAACGATACGAGTAAACCTCTGATTGTACAACTGATTATCTTACTGTAGTTAAGTTCTATTTAAGGTTTGAAGAAAGAGAATGGTTTGTGAAAATAGTAAGCGCAAATCGCTGACACTTAAGCAATAGACAATTCTGCTTCCGTTTTTATGCGTTGCTTGGCCGCTATTAACAGATGCATTGCTCATTTGAAATGATTTCAATTTATTTGTGTTGTTTTGAATTACTGTCTGGAAAATTATTTTGTCGACTGTCTCAAAAAATAATAAAATGTCGGTCCAATTAGGCTTAAAACGTTTTAATGTCAATTCATATTTTTTGGCTTTTGTCTCAAGTACCAAGCGGAAAGATGTTGACGATAAATAAGAACAATAATATTAAGATACAAAAAGATACCTACGAATTTCATTTCCCTTTTTGTTCATGTCCGTTGTTTTGTTTATTATTGGTTTTGATCGATTCTTTCTTTCAATCAGAATGTATGAAATACAAGATAGGATTTAAATAGTTGCCATCTACGTTTATAAAAAATGATTTACATGTTTATATACGAATTACTTCGTATATCTGGTGATGTTTCCACATTAATACTTACATTAGTACGCCTCGTACGATGCTAAATATCCATGAAACTTGTTAATGTTTTACACGCTGAACAGTTCAATAGGTGTAGGAACGGTCTTTGTTAATTGCCATAAAATAACACATTTTTAAGTAAATTCCCTTTACTATAGATTTTCTTACAACCAAAGCCCTAGTCCCCAAACTTTATAGAAGAGCGAAAAATATATATATGGCTAGATGTGATGGGAGTCCGTCTTGTTTTGCTCAGTTCGGATTTAGCGGGTTTTCTAATTAAACAACGAATTTGGATTTAACTTGAGTTCTACATGTTGGGATTTCGGAACTTTGATTGGACTTTTTGTATTATTTTGATTGATTAATTTTTCATTAACATTGAATATGGACACATTTCGCGACTGGATAACTTTGCCGGCCCCTTCAATTTCACGTATTTGGACTGCTGTTTGTATCTTGGAGTAATGTCCTTCCTGATTATGCTTCTCAACTTGTATGACCTGGATGGACTGTATGGATTCAACAAAAGTATGTTTTCGGATTGATATGTTTGATGTTATGTATTTTTATATATTTGTGTATATAATTTTATATATTTTCAAAGCGTAATTTTATTGCCTGTAGTAGTATAACTGCGGTAATGGTCCTCTGAAGAGAAGAATTATCTTTGAAAACTCATGAGCTAAGGACTTAAGGATGCTTTGCATGAACTTTGAATTCTAATAAAATTTGATTGACACCTTATTTTATTACTTCATTTTATATTATAATATTAATGCTCTATCCAGTATATTGAGCTTCAGTTTTTTATCCGGATGTTTTACTAATTATAAGATATTAGTTGACGCTTATATCTTTTGTTGGATTGCTTCATATATATATATATATATATATATATATATATATATATATATATATATATATATATATATATATATAAACTCTGGCAACACAAACTCCATGCATTTAAGCCTGTCGATTCCCTACAGGATGAAACGCGGAAGACTCTGCGTAGCTTAATTGCCATAAATATATGTTCATAACTTACTATCTAGCTATACTTACTATATAGCACTGTTGAAGTAAATACTGAAAATTGATACATACAAAATATATATCTTTATAACATCTTATGTGGATAAATAAAATTATATATATATATATATATATATATATATATATGTATATATATATATATATATATATATATATATAGTTTGAGCATTGCACTGCAGCTTTAGGTGAATGTCTATTGTTAATCTTTTCTATAGTGCTTTACTTTTAATTTTGTCTAACAGAGGCTTTTAATAATATTAAATTATATTGTTTAAATAGTTTACCTACGTACGACGTCGTTTCGAGCTTACAGTTTTCATCAGACGGTCACAGGGCGCAAACTCGGCAAGCATTCATGTTGTACTTGAGGCCACCTACATCGATATCCAGAGAAAAAGAAAACTCATTAAAATATGAGAGTTTAATACGAAGACATAGTTTCGGAAAGACTGTGGAAGAGGAAGAGTTTACTAACTTCTATTTCTACGTTTCACATAGGACTCTCTGCCTTTGGCGTCATTTCCTAATAAGTAGCGCAATTTATAATCAGTTAATTAGAATTAAATAAAGTTTTCTTTTTTCTGCTCATGCAAACATATCGTTCTAACCTTATATTTACACACACCCACTCGATGCATGTAAAGGATAAGGATAAAATATAAGGACCAAAAGGATTTTTTCGTAGGGGATGTGATGTCACGAGCGAAAAGAGTGTGAATCATATGTACGCTTCGTCGATCTAGACTCGAAAGGGCGGACGTCTCGAGCGCCCGTTAGTTACAACAAATTTATTGGAAAAAAGTTTGGTACATATTAATGGCGATTTTTTGCAACGTTTCACCACATGTATTCTCTAGCTTCTGATAAAGAACCAACTGAACTGTGAGTTGTCTTCTGTTTTACATCGACGCTTTTTTTTGACGACGCGGTTACTACATTCAACAAAAGTATCCCAACAGCAAACTATTTCTCTCTGATATGTTTATCAAACACGTTGATTAGTAGAAGTCTGAAGTATATACTAAAAATGCCTGCGTGCCTGAAAGATTTATTCTGGGTCCAACTATTTCTGTAATATTAATTGATCATCTCTCAAATTACATTCTAAGATCATACATTTAGATATATGCAGATTACAAAACCATCTATGGACGCACTTCGGAGAGCATTACTGATCACTATCTCTTGTACGATTTTGTGCCCGTTAGACGATGGGTAAAAGTTGCTGGTTTATTTTAATACATCTAAAACTAAGTTCTTTTCTTTGCCCATCAACGCCCAGATCCCTACTTCGCCCACGTTGGAATGTAGTACCTCTATTTTGGAAAGCTTCTAAGAATGACTTTCACCTTCGACTTTAAGTTGAAAACTTGCATTTGATCTGTTGCTAAGTTCGCTTGAAAATGTTTGGATCAGTCCACCGCTGCAGAATATATTTCATTCCGTGAGCCATTTTCTACTTATATACGAGCTAGATATTTTCTTAAGTTTTAGTACCGTTGTCACATATCGGCAGGTGCTGCTCAGAACAACCTCTCATGCCTTGTCAGAATACAAGCTCGACTCTGAAATGTACTAAGGGGATCTATCTTCTTTCATTGCAACTTCTTTCTTATAGAAGAGACGTTGCTATTCTATCTATCAGCACTATTGTTTGTTTCATGGTAAGTGCTCAACTGAGATCCACCCCAATTTATGCCCCGTAGAAAATGAGAGAACAAACAAGTCTGGTTATAACTACTGTAAACATATCCGTTCTCCTTCTTCATACATGAAGCAAAATGTAACTTCCATGACTGCAGCATAGTCGTTTTCAAGTACAATATTAACAGATTCTTATTGAGTCCTGTTCTCAAATAATACAATTCTGCACGAATTGAACTATCGTGTACACTTTTCTAAGTGTTTGTCTCACCATTCACCTGACACAAACCCATTAACCCTAATGTTACAGTAGCTTCTGGGCCTTGACGAGCAGTGACTCCTTAGTAAATACACACACAACAACACATAGACGTGAACACAAAGGTGATACAACCCATTAAGTAAATAAATCTATACGTTATCCGTTATTTAGGTTTCTGATAGAGACATGTACTGTTTACATCAAGAATAATAAGAAATATATGTCTTACAACACCTTAATAATCATGTTGAGGTTTTATTCCTGTAAACACTTTAATTCTCGTATGTGAACAAGTAGGAATTATACCTAATGATAAGCGGTGAAAGTAGAATAAGGAGCGGTTACATTTAGAGAGAAATAATGACGACAGTGTATATTAATTAAACAACTTTTACTAGCAAATAATACAGGTATATGTACCAGAAAATAGTAAATATACATAATTAGGTTTTACGAATAGGTCCTTTCGCAAAAATGTATCTTACATAAAGATGTTTTCGGATAACAGTTGTGCACCTTTGGATAAGACACTTTTCTATCGTTCCGTTGTGAAGGAAATGGCATTTGCCTGCGACTGCGACTTGTTTTTTGGTAGTAATGGAGACAGCCTTGAATATATTTCAGCATTCCTTCTGATATATTATCATACATTGTATTTTTTAATAAGTTTGTTTTAATTCGTGTTGACAATAATAAATATACATCTATGAGTAAATATACATTTTCTATCTTTAATAGAAACAATATTTTCAGACCTAAAACTAAGACTATGTTTTGTTTACGTATTGTTATCAATTTTTTCTTGGCCTTTTGGCCGGGATCGAAGTGTAGTATCTGTTCTGATGGATACTGCCCCCCCCCCCCATAGACCGCTATTGTCTTGGCCTTCGGGGCTTGATTTACGTCTGTCTGTGGGGTTGTCCTGTGCAGTTCTAGGAGGTCCACCCACCCAGGCTTTGGCTCCCCTCTATGGGGAGGAGTAAGTTTATTGCTTACTTTCTGAGGCGCTCCTACCGGGGAATGCCGACGAGATTGCCCTACCAATTTTTAATGGCCAGAGTGCTCACCTTCTCGGGCGCTGGTTTATCAAATCATACTTTCTCGCCATTGTGTCACATCTCACCGCTGTGGGAAGTAGATAAATAACATATATATATATATATATATACATATATATATATATATATATATATATATATATATATATATATATATATATATATATATATGTGTGTGTGTGTGTGTGTGTGTCTTCTTCTTTTGTTTATCTGTCAAACTATGCATGTTTATCAACAAAAGTCTGTTAGAATCTATGTATCTATGCCATTATTACTATCTATCTTAAGATAATTGTTTTCATGTTTTCAGTTTGCTACATTCGGGAATGAATCTATGCTAAGCAAACAAGTACGTTTAACATTTGTTCCATTCATTTTTGTACATCTTCTAAAATAACACATTAATTAACGTCTGAGATGAAATTACATTCCGATTTTTTTTCTTCTTCGCCATTACATGTCATTTATTTGGCGCCGGCAAAACTTCAGAACAATCCTTCCATAAAAGTTGTCTTCTTATTTTACTTTTGAATGATTCCAACTTTAATTGGAAAACAGACGCGTTACACGTTTTTGTTTCTTTTATTTGGTGATATCTCACTTTGTATTTCGAGAAATCTTTTATTGAACGACATTTCTTGATTTTGTGATTTTAAACATTGTTGATCAAAAATAATATTTTCAAGATGCGTCCATTCAATCTGCGCGTTTATTGATGAAAAATCTATATCCACATTAGACATGACAGACCAACGAAAATCTATATCCACATTAGACATGACAGACCAACGAAAATCTATATCCACATTAGACATGACAGACCAACGAAAATCTATATCCACATTAGACATGACAGACCAACGAAAATCTATATCCACATTAGACATGACAGACCAACGAAAATCTATATCCACATTAGACATGACAGACCAACGAACATGATATTTAAAACTTAACTGCGACAGACCAACAAATATGTTTAACGTATTTCTGAATTGTTTAGATGAGGATTGATAATGTTTAATTTTGATTATTCGGACTACTTTACTCATCTCGAGTTTTATTCTCACAACTTTTCGGCCGATGTAACCCCCGACCTTCTTCGGGTGTATCTTGTCGAACTCATGAATCGTTCTATCGGAATTAGGAAATAACGTGCATATTTCTGAGTTCGGCAGAAAGATTCCCGAGAATAGCATTCAAGATAAGAACAATAAGTTCGAATAATCCGAATTATACATATTTAAAGTACTTCGCCTTATCTTTTATATTATACGTCCATTTGTTATATAATGATGGACGTAACCTGGGGATTATAAAAAACCTTAATGAGAATGTTATATAATGATGGACGTAACTTGTGGGATTATACAAACCTTTATGAGAATGTTATATGATAATGGACGTATGTGGTAGAGAACGATATTACGTCACAGTTTTTATATGTGAGAAAATTGGAGTTGTAAAATCAGTTCGGACTTAGGATGCGCAGAAGTCGGACGAAGGAATTAAGATGTAGCCAAGTCAGAACGGGAAATGTGTTCCCTAAGAAAGAATACTGGCGTACAAGATGTCCTTCTCCCCCCTGTCTCCTCAAATAACAAAGAACTGATTAGACAATAAGCTAGCTAAGAATTAACCACAATATTCGTAAATCTCTCTCTCTCTCTCTCTCTCTCTCTCTCTCAACGATAGCAAAACCTCTCCACAGGCAATAGAAACTTACGCCGAATAAAAAGTAATTTAAATGAAAAGATTGTTGTCTTATGAAGCGGGCGAGAAAGGTCTTTTGTTACAGATAACTACCGGAGATGGCCACTACAGTGCAGAGGCGAAGAAATTACTCAACCATTAAACGACAGGGCAAACCGAGAAGACACAAAGGTATGAATTATTAAGGGGCTATGCGACATATTTCATCTGCCCGTTTGAGAATAATATTTAAAACGTAAGAATTAGAGATCGACCGACGTTCCCGTTTCGGTAACGGGGATGTCGTACACGTTGAGGATTCGTCCTCGGCAATTAATCAGTCAGGCCACGGATTGGTTTGACATCATTTTGTCGGGGAGACGTATTACGTGTACTTTCCAAGTCATTATCACCTCCTTCGAGAAGTGGTTGCGCTGTTGACAACGGGTCTGTGTGTTGCTATCTTTGTAATACCGTATAGTGAACTAGTTTCCTCACCTTCCTGTCTTGTAGTACATCTTGCTCTCGATGGGAAGCAAGTAAGTACCAACTATGTTATTTAAAACTGACGCGTGACGCACAGACACATTCAGGGACACTGCTACTTAGTGAGAATTGGGGACGTATATTATAATTATTATACATTTCTACAAACGAACGAATGCGATGTATTTAATAGCCACACTCCATTGTTCTATAGAAATTTTGTTTCCCCGCCGAAATAAAAAGATGTATCCCGTACAAAACAAACTAATATTTACAACGAATAATATGAACGTAGAATAACAAATCGTTTAATTAAAAACGTGTTTTTGTCACATGTAATTTGCTCTCGATATAAATTTCGCAAAATGTTAAAGGTGAAACAAAGATCGGGCTTTAATAGGTCGAATAGAAGAGAATACTATTTTTTTATGTGAGTAGGCTTGTTGGTCAAATTGATTAGAAATGAATATTACGAACATTATTAGAATCTTCAGCAAACGAACGAGCATTTCTTATGATAATCAGACTTTTATAGTTTCGAAGGGACTAGTAGGTCGGTAGGTAGTTCGACCATAGTCGAGTGCGACCTGAAAACTTACATTTCTTCGACTACTTCAGCGAGATTTACGGGATGGCGACACACCTTTCTTTGAATTACTCCACTTACCCTTGAACCTAATCGAAAATGCTGCTTCTAATTTGTTTGTCTTTAATATGAGTAGACGAATATAGACGCACATTCTAAACGACCGTGCTTCTATCTTCGTCTACTCATTACCGAACACTCTAAAATAAGTTTACATAATAATCCGTTTAAATAAATTTCTTTTTCTACATCTCCCCTGAAAATTAGCTATATCTAATATTACCAACCCAGTAGTCTATATAATTATTAATGATTATGTTTGGTGTGATTCCATATTAATAAAAGTATTCAATACTTGTCTGTCTGTGTGCATTTCTCGCGTCAACGTGAATTTTTATGTACACTTTATTTTTTTTGTTTTCATTTACTTAAAAAATTACCCGTGTATATTCTACATAAATAAACATAACGTAATATTATCCTTTTACACCGTGATTCTATATAATACAGCGTAAAATATATCGTAACGGTTAGTTTTTTTATTCACGAAATGTAAACGTTCTACATAAATATACATTAATTGGCATATTATTCTGATCACAATTTTCCATCAAAATGTTTTACTTCATAATTTTCTTAAGTGTTGAAGTTTATTTTCCACATACTCGATATTTGGTCAAAGTTGAGTGTATCAGCTCGTATATATATATATATATATATATATATATATATATATATATATATATATATATATATATGAGAGAGAGAGAGAGAGAGGAGTAAAAGAGAGATACACATACTGAAACGATGATTGGTTGTTGATCCTGAACTTGAGATCTTACTTCAAAGCGAGGATCACTTCCAAAGGTAAATTCTGTAAATATGTTTTGATAGTGTTGCTTTCGCTTTGATTTGATCTGACGTCAGATATTTCAGTGACAATATTTGTCACCACAAACACAAATGTTAAGGTGAAGAGTGAAACCATCAAAGGAAGGAGATTACTTTTCATGTTCCTGAATTGTTCGATCGGCGCTTGCAAAAAAGCGTGAATCTTTAAATTGCATCCGACACGGAATGCAGCCTAACAGATGTTTCTTTTTAATAGCTATTGTTACGTTAGAAACTTCCGGAACTTTAGAACCTTAGAGAAGAGGGCATTTTTTAGATAAATCGGTAAATGTTAATTTTTCAGAGGAAATGCGTATATTATTTAATTTTAAGGGGTTAGATAGCTATATATATATATATATATATATATATATATATATATATATATATATATATATATATATATACATATATATATATATATATATACATATATATATATATATATATATATATATATATATATATATATATATAGTAATCAAGGTATGGCTTGTATCAACGGGTTAGAGTCCGACGAATGTTTACTATGTTTATATAATATTGTTATATATATATATATATATATATATATATATATATATATATATATATATATATATATATATATATATATATATATTTAACACTATTATATAAACACAGTAAACATTCGTCGGACTCTAACCCGTTGTAACCTGTACCAGGAATCGAATATATTTGTTGAATGCCACAAACTGTCTGTAGTGAATATGTTTATGTGTCTGAGTAGTGTTATTTCGAAGAACGTGGGGTTAGATGCTGAGATATGTAGACGCATTGAACAGGCTTGCGTGTCTTTTTTGATCAGTTGGAAAACAGGATGAGGAAAAAAACGTAAGATTAGGCTGGACACCAAGATTTCTGCGAGTTGTGTCAACTTTATTGTATCCCTGTCAGAAACGAAACACTAACAAAGCTCATATTCGTAAGTAAGAGCGTTTTCAAAAGAATTTCCTTAAAAATTTGCTTAAGAGTCGTTGAGATAGCTTTACCCATGACACCGAAGTGTTGGAGAGAGCTGCTGTTCCAAGCGTAGTGTATCGTATGAAAAAAACACAGACCCTGTTGTACTAGTCATCTTGTTCATCTTACTTATGACAGACTGTCCAAGCAGGTTATTTATAGATAACCAATTTGGAATACTCGCCCACAGTACAAACCGCGGAAACGATTGTCTCAAAAACGATTTAAAGTGCCTTGGAATTGATGCTAGATGGTGGGAGAGTATTGCTGTAGATAAGTCAAGGTGGATGAAAGTTATTTTTAAAGGCAGCAATCTTGTTGAGAAGAATAGAACGACACACAGCGAGGGAGCGAAGGGACTAACACCTCCAGTAAATGGATGGAAATATTGAACAGTGAACTAGGCAAACTTGAAATTTGATAAATATGTCACTTCTATGATATGGTTTGCAACAATCTAGCCTGTCTATCGAGCCATATCCACGCCGCTTACTGAGAGGTGTTACTCTAATATCACTTCGATACGGAATAAGTGGCCATACTCGAAATTAAAAAAAAAAACAGCAACCATATATGTATATATATATATATATATATATATATATATATATATATATATATATACAGCCTGTAATCTATTTGCCTGATTTTTATATCAATCTATCTATCTATTTTTTATCTATATATCCATATAAATCGTTAATCGGTAAAATTACACATACAATAACATAATACACATTGAATTTGTTAAATAGCCAGTGTGTCGATGAACAAAATGAGAAATGACACTTATTTACTTTATTTGTACTCATTCGAGGTAAAGTAATCTCGGAATATTATTATGGTCGAATAAAAAAGGCAAGTGAAGAATTCTTGTTATAACCTGAATAGGCCGGTTTGTAAACCGCACTCTTTCTGTTGTGATCCTCTGGATAACGTTGTACTATTTCTTTAGGAACCCCCTCAGTTAGCGTGATACGGAGGATTTTCTTCAGATATGCTACCTTTCCTTAAATCAGCTTTTTTCAGTTGAATGTGTTTAAATAATGGTTTCCTTTAAAACCTTAGATGTTCGAACAAACAATGCTAGTATATGCCATTTAACACATGTCAAAGTTATGTTGCGCTATTTCTACTGCTAAGTAGCGTTTACAGTGCCATTTATCAAATATAGTTATTATTGAGGTGGCCGATAACGATATAGAGTTACACCATGGTGTGTCAACTTATAATCCAGTCGGTTCAATTTTGACTTCTGTTGGTTAGCTTTGCGTTGCTCCTTTTGTGAGTAGCGTATTCTAGAAAAATCGGGGAAACGAAGGTCATAACAAGCCAACCAAAAACGTCGAACTATACATGTTCATACGAATTTACTGTTCATCGAAATTCATATTTGGTATAAATTCTATGAAACAGATCGAACAAATATAAAGAAGTTTTGCGAAAAAATATCAGACAAAATAAATAACGTCAGCTTTATTTGTGAGCGTATTTACGACAAACTTTGTTCGATCGAATAATTGAGCACGTTTTCTAACGCGAAGATTGCATGACGTTATTTCGAATCTTAAGCAAAACGATTTCTGTCTCCAAAGAAAAAGAGGAAATGGTTTCTGAAAAAGCAAAATTGCGCGACTTGTCACTGCAATAATGGCAGTTAAAGTAACTTAAAGAGCTTCTTTACTCACACGGTCTCTTTACGTGCATAAATAATTTGGAATTTCCATTTCCCAACGATTTATGAAAGAAAGATAGAGAACAAGGCAGAATTGCGTGTTCAATGAAATCAATAGAATTCTTCATGAATACGTTTGCTTTTATTTCGTTATTCAAAGAAAACAAATTTTGAGAATATAATAGACTCTTGTAGCACTTAGAATTTATCTTATAAATAAAAGTTTTAGTTGCCTGTTTTATGAGACAACACCCGTTTTTAGTTATTCAATGTAAAACCCATAGTCAACATGTAGCAGAACGATATTTATGTGAACAATTGTTGTGAAATATCATGAAAATAAATCGGGGTAATTAAATAAACTACGTTTTAAAAATGTCATAGTGTCGGCTTACATCATGCGTTGAGTGCAATGTTATGTGTATTGTCAGTAGTTCTCTGGTTTTTATGAATGTTACTAATGTTATCATTTGACCAGTTTATGAATACTCCAAAGTAGCTTTCTTTAGATGCTGCAAGTATTTATTCCTTTTATCAAGTGTCTACGATATACTTGGTATCAATAAGTTGGGTTGTTCCGCTGAAGTTTATTTATTATTATTATTATTATTAAAAACTGTGTTCTGCGGCTACAGTAGACAAATGACATCCCGTAGCTGCAATCAGTCCTCCATGCCAGTCCCATCTGGCCTTATCATGCGCAAATTGTCGTAGGCAATGAAGTTGTTTCGCTGTACGTAGTGGTCCTAGGCCCGCCTCCTTGAGATCAGCACGTAGTGTGCCCAGCAGATGTGTGTTATTCTATTTTAATAATCTTGTTCATCTCTATTGATTTGATCTATGCTCCAGAATGGGCAGATAATTATAGACATCGCGTTCACCAAGTTCCTTCATCATCTCTTGCTTGGCAGTTCTCGTTTTTTACATCTTTTTTATATTCATCGTGTGCGGCTTTTGTATTCCGTATTCAATACTTATATCGTCTCTAAATATATCTTATTTGTTAAGAGTACTATTTCTATGGCATTCATTTTTTTCCAACTAGTTTAATATATATATATATATATATATATATATTAAGATAAACATAGTTGGAGTATCCGACAATTGTTTCAGAACCCGCCGGCTCTTCTTCAGGGAAGTAACTGGTGAATTTAAAAAGATATCCGCCCATACACAATCATAACAAAGAAAGAAAAAGAAAGGAACAAATCATCAGACAAATGACATTTCAAAAAATCTTCAGACGAGACAAACTTTTTCTATAAGATGCCAACTCTTGACACCTCACAAGAAATTGGGTCATACTGTCTCCTCCTCTCCCACCACACGCCTAGACATCGAGACATACTCATACATACTCATATCTACGCTAATATGTACATATTAATATACTCACAGACATACACTCACATTTATATGTAGAAGTAAATATATGTATACGTATATATATACACACACACACATACATACACCCATATATACATATATATCCATACATACATACACACACCCACACACACATGCATATATATATATATATATATATATATATATCTACCTATGTATATATATATATATATATGCACACATATATACACACACCCACTTATAAATATATTAATCTATTTTGCTAACACTTTTGGCACGCTTGTCTATACATTTCCGTTTCCTCCATCTTAATCCTATGCACATACACCGAGCCACATTCACACACATCACCCCCATGTTTATATGCACACATTTATACACTCATAAGCAATCATACACAATTATATATAGATGTAAAAATAAAGACAGAAATACATATATATACTCACACACACCATACAGCCATATACATATATATATCCACACATACATACATATATATATATATATATATACATATATACACACACATACAAATATACACACACGTACAGACACACTTATATATATATTTATTCATTTTTCGTAATGTGTTAATGATTTAATTTTTCTTCCTCCCTCACTATTTACTACACACTTTCCCAACAAGATATTATATATAGTATTATATATTAAAACAATCATTATTTACTATTTAATGTAGTTTCTTAACAAATATCAATCATATTTACCGGCGAATTAAATTAATCCAATCGCAATATTTCTCATCTAATTACTTGAGGATTGGAAACCAAGTTTTTAATATCGACTAGTTATTATTTTTATCCAGTTTTTGATAATTTCCTTAAAACTTTATTTTCTGTAATAATTTTGCGTTATTTCATAAAGGAATTGCATTTTTTAATTTTATTTTATTTTCTCTTTATGTGTCTATCTACATTGATTTTGTCTAATGAACGTTTAATTGATATTAATTTAATTTCATTAAACTTATTATGTATACCCTGCAATAAACCTCTAAATTCAATATACATTCTACAGTTTGTAACCTATTAATTTATAGATCTCCTTGTTATTATCAGTTATCTCATCATCCGGAGTAAGACCGACACTATCAGTTATATATCATAACATGTATAATAACAACCCACCTAAATAATCTGAAAACTATATCTATAATACTGACATTAATATCTATCTTTTCCAAAATTTTAATAGTGGTTTTGATTAACCTATCTTTATTTTCCTTAAGAAAAATTATATATTCAGGATCTCTACATCAATTTGTCCTCTGATTAAATTAGTTAACTTAGTCCTACCTATCACTGTTAATTATGTTGCATTAATCATGCAATCCTTCATCATTTGTAAAAAAAATAATGTTATGTTTGAAGAAATAATTATTTTAATTTCTAATCTTTGTTTTTATTCATTATTTATTCATTTTTATTTATTTATTTATTTATTTTTAGTTATGTATATATATATATATATATATATATATATATATATATATATATATATATATATATATATATATATATATATATATGAAAATTATGACTAAAAGGTAAACTTTTAGAGAGTTGGCCGTATTGTGAAATAAGGAAAGCTCAATATACTGGATAGAGCAAAAATATGAATTGATCTCCCATTGCAGACACAAGCGTAAATTCAAATATACCAACTTCTTGGCCCCTCCACATACCCCGCCACCTAGCAATAATTAATAGACTCCCCACTCCCCACATCTTATAATCTCTGTACTTTTTATCTATCCCAGATAGCCCCTATACCTATTCCCCTTCCTCTGGTGTGAACATTTAACCTATCCTTTAAAATTTACTTATCTAATGTTGAATTGCTTTGCTGCCAGACTTATGCCTCACGGTGTCGCTGATATTGATACTGATTTGCCATCCCCTATAATTTTTCGTTATTACACCCTATCCGCCGTCGCTTTCTCCCATTGCATTATCCTGTATAATCCTTATTCACCCTTTCCCCTTCCCCCTATCTTTACCCTTTGTCTAGGCTTTCATTCCGTTTTAACATCGAATAATTTCCTTTTGCACTTGTGTACATGCGTACCTTTATGAGGTGGCTTGAGATTTCAGGGGCATGTATTAGTGTTGTGAGTG
Source organism: Sepiola atlantica (assembly GCA_963556195.1). NCBI lineage: Eukaryota > Metazoa > Mollusca > Cephalopoda > Sepiida > Sepiolidae > Sepiola > Sepiola atlantica. Next base: position 37,339,982 of record OY744555.1, read on the forward strand.
TATGGATAATTGCTTTTTATACATTCAGCATGTGTATATGTATGTGGTTACGTGAGATCTCAAGTGCATGTATTGGTGTTGCGCTTGTGAGTGTAAGCGGTGTTTGCTGTGAAAGTGTACGGAGGACGCTTAGGTGCTTGTGTGTTTTGTGCATATGTGTGTATATATATATATATATATATATATGTATATGTATATGTATGTATGCATGTCTGTGGGTTTTTTATATGTCCATTTGTGTGTGTATGTGCGGCTTTGTTCACGTGGTTGTTTACATGTGCTTTATTCACAATTCATGTCCGATTACGGTGGATGTTCAATGATGTAAAGAGCAGTAGTTCACTACCACGAGCGGGTGGAGGCAGCATTGCAACTATATACCTATCTACCCCCATCTTTAAATTCTATTATCCATTCTTTGTTTTCTACTATTTATTTTTTATTTTTTATTGATAATTCATTTGTCTAAGCTGTTTTGCATCTGCTTAACACCCACCTCATTTTCCTATTTTAACCACCTACATTGTCGATTTATCTATAGATTGACAATTGATTCAAAACGCCTCAGCACCCCTTTTACCTCATAAAAAATTTACTCAGACTTTAAGAATTATAATAAGACATACATTCCCCATTTCTTGTTTTAATTAACCATATTAACGACACCAGTTCTTTTTCATTCCTTTCCATTTTTCACACCCCCATATAAAAAAACCCTGTCCCTATATTCTTCCCCCATCCAAAATTATCTCAGCCAAATCTTCCTTAAAAGCCAGTTTTTGTTTCTTATCTGTATTTAACTTACTTACATTCTCCACGGGAACATCATTTCACTGTGCTGACCAGACATCTTGGATTCGGCCACTTTGGAATTCATTTTTATTATTTTTTATCTTTACTTTTATCTTCCGCTCCCTTTTTCTGCCTAAATATTATTTTGACTTGACTCCCTTAACCCCTCCCACCACTTGTCTGATTGCACTCTTTTTTCACTCGCTTTCCTTTTTTACTTTTCTTCTTTGGTCCCTACCCTTTCTTCTGTTTTTACATTTTGTCTAGCGTTTTTTTCTCTTCCCCTTTAATGCTATCCCACAATTTTCAAGTATTTTTTATACATTGCAACAGTTCGCTTTGACTCCATTGAGATTTTGTCGTTGTTTTTGCCTTCGAATACGCTTAACTGAAGACAGGAAGCATATTGTTTTCTTTAACATGGCCAATCTTATTTGATCCTCTCTCCGAGGACAACGTACCTGAGTGGAATCGTCGTCGTTGGATTTTTATACAGATTCTTTTGGATTTACCAATATTTCTGAGCCCCGCGCTTTTTTGGATTTCGTTATTGGTGATTTAATACCCGTTTGAACGTTAATTTTTTTTTTAAACTCTTTCAAATTTAGAACATTGACAGTCCTTTTCTGTCAACTTATCAATCATAATTTTCTTCTGATGATAAGATTTTAATCTTTGAAAAGCCTGGTTTAAGGAATGAAAGAGAAGAAAAATGAATGTTTTTTTAAACTAAACTGCTCCTTGTTTGGAACAACTTAAGATATTGATTTGCTTCCATTTGCAGGTCTAATCAATTTTCATTGACTTACCATATATATATATATATATAATATATATATATATATATATATATATATATATATATATATATATATATATATATATATATATATATATATATATATATAATAATGGTAATAATCCAGGTGAAAAATATCCACAGGGTGGAAATCCAGAGAATTTTAACCGGGTTTATAAAAAGTGCTCAATATCAAAATAGAGCTTTATATATGATAATTTTATTTACACAGACATGTACAACATCTGCGACACCGGCATGTCGATGTTATCGATCAACAGTTACTATAAACTGAGATCTCATCAGGCAGAGTTAGAATCCGATCTTAACCTCAGATCATATTTGGAGAGGTTCTCTCCAAATATGATCTGAGGTTAAGATCGGATTCTAACTCTGCCTGATGAGATCTCAGTTTATAGTAACTGTTGATCGATAACATCGACATGCCGGTGTCGCAGATGTTGTACATGTCTGTGTAAATAAAATTATCATATATATATATATATATATATATATATATATATATATATATATATATATAGCGCTCTATGACCGTCTGAGATTGTTGTGTCCCTTCTGTGATCAGAGCCACAAGCTCAGAATGACGTCGTACGTAGGTAAACATATTAAAATATTATATTAATATTATTATAAGCCCCTTCCAAGAAAAATGGAAAGTTGAAGATTGCTGGAGAGATTAAAAATAAACATTCACCTAAAATCTTCAGTGAAAGTCTCCGACTCTGACTTGCGTGATATCGAATGTTTAGATCTTCATACTAGCCGCTTTCAGTATAAATATCACTTATTTTCTAAGTTATTACGTGGCAATCTCTCGTGACCTGGTGGGACTGAGTGAGCGGTTTCAGATTCAAGGTGTATATGTGAACCGGTTTCGCGCCATATGACCGTCTTAGATTGTTATTTTCTTTGCGCTGATGTCGTACGTCAGAAAAATAATTTATAATTATATATATATATATATATATATATATATATATATATATAACTATATACCACTTTTAATTGTAATTTAAAATACATATGTTATATTATGGGTAGGCCCCTATATTTTTGGAAACGATTAAGTTAGCTAGTAGAAATTATGGCTGGTGTCAGTTGAAACAATGAGTCTGGGTTATACTGACATGGACTGGAGGGGATTGTTGTGAGCGAATCATTTTGTCAAACCATAACAAAGTGACAAATTCGGCACCAACACAGGGAATCTCGGGTCGGAGGTCAGATATAGAACGATTGTTGTAATGTCGTATCTGATTGGCCGACGCGAAGCGAGTGTCTGTAACGTCATTTGTTTTTCTCAAGAACTGGAATTTTTGAAGAGAGTACGCTTTGGGAGGTGACAACGATAAACCCGACCAAGTAGCCGCTCGTCCTGAAAGAAAGCAGATACATGAAAATATGGGCTAAAATGTTATGGTCTGGATCTCGAATGAGATCCGACATATATCCCCATGCATCCGTCGCGCCCCACAACAAAAAGTATGAATGAAAGAAGAATGGAATGAGACGAATGGATGGAAATCCCTCCACATCACAAGACAAATCAATAACAGAATTGAATTTCTCTCTAAGAAAAAACTGTATCTGAGTTTTGTCTCCTGCATGAAAACAAAGTTTGTCCATAGAACAAAGGCGATAGAACCAATCACGATCAGAGACGTAATGAAACTCACGGCACAGATAACGATGACGAACAGTAGATGAAGAAAGAAACTATAAAGTTACTTTTTGTGTACAATTGAAACTTTTCGGGTCCTAATTTGATAAAGTGAAAATAAAATCTGTGACAGTTAAAAAGTAATAAAAAGTGTATCATGTTTTAAAAAGAAAAGTTGTTTAAAAAAAACAGTGTTTAATATAAGTTGCTTAACGAGAAAAGTGTTTTTTTTAATAAAATGTTTAAAGAGAAGATAATGTAACATATATATATATATATATATATATATATATATATATATACATATATAAACTATGTTTCTGACGTACGACGTCGTCTCGAGCTTATGGCTGTCATTAGCGCAAAGAAAAAAAATATATGAAAAAATAGCTAAATTTTGTCAATCTCTGTAAATATGTAACCTGCATTGCATTTCCTGGGTATCTTTGTTAGTAGCATCATAGCTAAGACAAACAGTGATGGAGTAAGTGTCTCGTTAAAAGATGCTTTTCTTTAATCGTATCTCTGCCTCGTGCTGCTTTTCTGATATCAGTTCCCGCCTCTATTTTTCGCAGTCTCTTTTATTTTGTACATTCTTAAACATTGAATGATATCGTAGTATCGTGTCGTATTCTTTTTGTGGTCTGACAGTGACGTGGAGCTATTTTTTGTTTGATTTTCAGTTCTATAAGTAACTCTAATCGACGTAGAAATGTTTAGTGTCGCTAATATAGCTCTCCAGCACCTTTATCACCATTCGATGTATAGTCTGCATCGATTGAGGGAGTGGAAGATCTGTTTGATGTGTGGTTTAGATTTGGTTGATAGGAAGGCAATCGACTTGTACTTATTTTCATGTATGTCCCTACTATTTATTATTATTATTATTATTATTATTATTATTATTATTATTATTATTATTATTATTATTATTATTATTATTATTATTATTATTATTATTATTATTATTATTATTATTATTATTATTATTATTGTGGTTGTTGTATTTGTTGTTGTTATTATTGTTATTATTGTTATTATTATTATTACTGCTATTATTCACTCACAAAGAGTTCTCATACAGGCAGTAATCAGTAATTGCTCACTGATAATAAGCAGTGTTTTTCCCTTGAGTTTGAGTTGCAACAAGTCTCCCCAGCTGTCTAATGTTCTCCACCTCTTTCGGTAACTAATGCGAATTAATTTTCATTATCACAACAGACATTATCCATCGATTTCTAATTGGTAACGACCATTTTCTGGGATTTGGATGGCAATAAACTCCCGAATATCCCAGTACTCTCTGCACTCTTCCAGCGGAGGCTGGTTAGTGCTATACCCTTTCGGTCTTTCCATCCTCCTTGACCCTTCACGACTGTTTTATGTGTTATCAGCCGGGGCTTGTGTCATCAACTTTTTTGTGAGGGTTAGTTTTTGAATTTTTTGCAGTTTCTGTTCCTTTGGTTCTTGTGGTTCTCTTTATATGATTTTGTGTTCTTCCTATTGCACCTTGCATGTCATTGGTTAGTATTCGTAGCTTATGTGTAAAAGTTTCTGCATTCAAGGATTTTCTTTAAGATGTCAGCTATTCTGATCATTGCCTTCCGTGTTATAGTCTCGGGCTTTTCTTTGATTTTAATTTCTCACAGTTTTTTTTTCCAGGTTATTTCGACACTGTTCTTAGTGCTCCTACGATTATTGGCATTATATTTACTTTTTAATTCTCTATATCCCTTTCAATTCTCTGACAAGTACCGTGTATTTGTTCCGTTTTTCTATCTCCTTGTCTTCACCCTGTGGTTAGCTGGAACGGCGACATCTAAGATTTGGCAAGATTGTTCTTTCTTGTTGACTAGTATGACATCCGGTCTCTTTGCTTGTAAGTGTTTATAGCATTTGTTCGAGTGTCCGAAATGCATTTGCTTGTATAGCTCTTAGTGTACTGTTTTTCCCATGCAGTCCCGCATATTTTTGTTTTCTTTTGGGGCCAGTTTTAAGTATTCATTTATTATGTGTTTACTATTTCGTTTCTTTGTCCGCACAATCTGCATTTACTGTTTACCTTGGTTTTCTCCATTTTAGCTTTAATTTAATTGGTCTGAATCGCATTGTTTTGTGCAGCCGTCAGTAGGAATTCCATTTTCTTATTTCAGATGTCCTTTTCTCAGCAATGCACATGCATTTTCGTGTGTCTCTTTTCTTGGAATTCTTATGAAACGCTCATGCAGTTATTTTTCTGCACACTCTTTTTTCTTGTCTGTTTGCGATCAGTTTTGGTGCTTCCTGCGTTGTTCGTTGGGACGGTATCTCTTGCTGCGCTGATCAGCCTTTCTGTGTGTTGGTTTATGTATTTCTCCAGCTCTTTGTAAGCGTCGCCCACATAGTCTTCTATACTTACCAGCCATTTTCCCCATTCGTTTCCCTTCACGTAGAGGCTGTCTGTATCGACATTTGGATCGTTTGCGTTGTGTATGGTCATTAATTCTCTAGTCCTCTGGTTAAGGTGTCTGGGTTCTTCTTTAGTACATCTTATGAATGCTTATAGGTATCTCATTAGTGATACTGCACAGGTATTTATTTCTTTGGTTATGTGTCTGCTATATAATTTTGTTTCTAAGAGCTTTCTAAGATATTCTTTTCCAATATTCTCTTTCATTTCTGTCGATTTGATTGTGTCTGCTTCAAAAACTCGCCAATATTTACAGCTGTCTTGTTCACCGAGCACCGTTATCTGCTCTTGGTTGTGTAGTTTTATGTCCTCTGTCGTCTCCAGCTTTCCTTGTTTAATATCTAGCAGTGCGCACTTGTCGATTCCGAATTTAATTAGAATGCCATGGCTGAAGATTTAGGTCGTATTTATCAGCTTTTCAAATTCTGTTTTCTTTTGCAAATAGCTTCAGGTCGTCTATGTGGATGAGATGGTTAATTATTGGTTCTCTGCCTGTGAACTTGTATCCGGCATCCAATTTCCTGAGTATGTAGTTGGGTGGCACCATGGCAATGATAAACATTAGTGAAAATTGTATCTCTGTATTTTGATCTCCGTCAAGTGTTGTCCTCCAGCTGTTAATTCTAATCTCTATGTCCCCATTGCTTTCTTGATGAGATTAATAATCCTGTCGGGTATCTTGTACATTTTATGCATTCAATTATCCATGCTTGAGGGATTCTGTCGCTGACTTTCTTGTACTCAATCCATGCCATAGATATGTTCTTTTTCTTGCTTTAACTTCTTTGAGGATCTTTTGATAACAGCTTTGATAATCTTTTGATTTACGTATTTATTATTATTATTATTATTATTATTATTATTATTATTATTATTATTATTATTATTATTATTATTATTGTAATTTCACAGTAGTCTAAACCTTTGGATGTTTTTGATTAAAGGTTTCTTTTTTTTTAATATCAAGTCAATTCCCTAGCAAGATTGGAAAAGAAAGTGTCTCGTCAATCTGTTTAAGCAATGTATAGTGTGTTTTAGTCATGATTCCAAGGTTTTCAATTACAAGGAGAATTACCTTTACTTTTTTACATTTCCATAGTCTAACTAATTCTCATTTTAGAATTTGATATTTGTTTATTTTTTCGTGTGTTTTTTTGCACTCTGGTATCGAAGGGGCAGGCTATATGAGTGATTAAGCTCATTCTCTTATTTTTGTTTACAAAGTTTATGTTGGGTGTTGAATGTTCAAGAACCTTATCAGTATGTATGCGTATGTCTCAAAGACGTTTGACATTATTGTTCTCCTGTAGAACTTCTGACTTATGCTCATACCACTTCTCATTGTGGCCCAATTCATAAAGTTTGCATATAATCCAGTGTAGTACCATATCGACTTTGTCCTGTCTCCGTTTATTATTATTATTATTATTATTATTATTATTATTATTATTATTATTATTATTATTATTATTATTATTATTATTATTATTATTATTATTATTTGTACTCACTACGAGTTCCCACACAGATCATCGTCAGTGATTGCTCACCGACAACAACCAGTGCTATTTCCTGGAGTCTGAGTGACAACAAGCCTCCCCAGATGTACATTATTATTCACCTCTTTTTGATAACGATGTGGTATCGCAACAGCCTCTTACCATGTATTTCTTGCTGGTAAGGACAATTGGTCTTTTCTGAGACTTGGGTGGCAATACGCCTCCCCAAGGTTTCCGCATCCTTTGTCTCTATGTGAGGATTTGTTTATCGATTGCCGTGCCATGCTACAGTCTCTCAATAGTATATTCGTTGGTATGTTACGCTTAAGTTTTAAAAAGTAATTTCTTTGGTTTTTTAAGCTTAAGTTTAGATTACATTTCCATTGGTCCGGCCGTCGCAAGTTAGATCAGCATTTTCGTTTATCTGTGACCCATAAATTAAAATCAGCATTTCATTTCCGTAGTCACGCCTTAATGTGAATATCAGTTGTGTTGGTCTGTCACGATGGTGTAAAATATCATGTCTCTTATCTATAAAGCTTACGTTTTAGTTAACGTTTTCTTTATATCTCGAGCACGTAAGTTCCGATCAGAATTTCTGTAGGTCTCTCACGTATAAGTCCAAGTCATTATTTCCGTTGGCCTATAACGCTTAAGAGTGAAATAAGATGTTCGTTGGTCTTTCACACTTCAGTGTGAAATAGAGTTCTTTTGGTATATTATGTCTCGCAGTAAAAAAAGAGTATCCGTTTGTCTGTCATGCTTAAGCGATATTTCTTTAGTTTTTAAAACTTGTATGAAATAACATTTATTTGGTTTGTCAAGTTTATATTTTGATTAACATTTCTGTTGGTATGTCACACTTAAGTTTTGATCAACATTTTCATCGCTCTATAACATATAAGCTTAGATTAACATGTGTGTTGGTGTGTTTCTCTTAAGTTATGGATAGCGTGTCCGATAGTATGGCATGTTTATAGTTTGAGAAACCATTTTCGCTGATCTGTCATGTTTACGTCTGCAATAACATTTCATTTGTCTCGAAAACTTATGTTTGGATAAACATTTCTATTCATCTGCCAGAGGTAATTTTCGCTCATCATTTTTGTTGGTGTGTCACGCAAAATCTGTGATTAGCATTTGTTCTGGTTTGCCACGTTAGAGTTTGAAATCTAATATTCGTAGTCTGTCACGTTTTAGTATTAAAAACCTGTACCTTGATCTGCCACCTAAAAGTGTAGAATAGCATGTTCGTTTAAAATTCATTTCACACACGTGAAAAACAGAACCTCGTTTACACCGCCTGAATGAAGATAAACAGAAACAAGATTTTAAAAAAATATAAGTAATTGACAAACGAGTATAAAGTTTTTGTTTTTATGCACGAAATATATACATATCTTAGCTAGAAAGTGTTGCCCATGCTATCTAGAAAATGTGTCATTAACTAGATCGAACAAGTGAGCGGGTGATATCAAATTCAATTAAATTTTATGATGAATTAAACAAAAAAACTTAAATATATACATATTTTGTTGTAATTTAAAAATATTAATATTAACATTAACTCATATATTTTAAAATTAATATTTATAGCAAGTTTTATGAAAAATAAATGTTTTGATTTTTGATTCAAACCCATTACACTTTCTTCCGAACAGAAACATAATTTAGGAACTTTCTCAATAAATAAATATATACTAGTTAAACAATTAATATAAATATTTAAAAAACGGAACATATTGAATACCGTCGAAGAAACAATGAAGACAAAACAATTTTAAAATTATAACTAATTAACAAATAGTTTCACAAATTTGCGCATAAAAATAAAAATAGATCTCAGTTTAAAAGAGTTTACTCCCTGAGAAAAAGATATACATGTAATTAACTTAATTGAACGCGTGACTGAGAGGGAAGAAGAAGCCAAATATATATAAACATGAATTAAGAAATTGTAAAAAGCGGGTAGGGCGGGTATTCAATGTATCTCAAGAAATTAAATCGTGTGAAAAATCACCAGTTTCAACCCTGCCGCTGCCCTTTCGAGAGTGACATTTTCTGTCTTACGATGAAAGAAGTATATTGGGGGGGGGGGGGGAGGGACACAAGAAAGGATTTTAAAAAACCCAGATATCTAAGGTCATATACCATATACCGTATAAACATATAAACAGGCATACATATACACGTGTATACACACATATGTGCACACATACATACCCATATATATACATACATATATATATATATATACACGCACACATACAAATATCCACACATACATATATATATACAAGCACACATACATATATCAACACACATACACACATATATATGTATACACATATATACATCTACACACAAATATACATATATATATATATACATATATATATAGCTCTACAGAAACACACACGTATATATATATATATATATATATATATATATATATATATATATATGTGTAAAGCAATTTAGTTCACGTGTTTTAACGGGTTATTTGAAGAAAACACTCGTAAAACCATCTTATTTTAAATAAATCCTAATAATATCACATGAAATGATAGCCCAGTAAATTACCTAAAATGAGTCGCAAAGCCAAAACAACACAACAATAATAATACCACCATTAATAATAATCACAATAATATCCAAGAAAGTATCGACTATATTAATAGTATCTATAAAAGCTACAATATAATATATATATATACATATACCATACATATATATATATATATATACATATAATATATATATATATATATATATATATATATATACATATCCACATATCTATATATATATATATCTATATATGCATTTATATATATTAATATATAAATCAGCCACAAAAATATATACACGTATATACATATACACATACGTATATAAGCCATAAAACATACGCGTAAGAAATATATAGTCATTACATGCCTATACATACACACAGATGCACAATATACCTATTGCCCCGTACATACACATATATCTATACATGCATACATATGCATATATATGCATATATACATACATACATGCATACATAAAACTACATACACACATACATCAACATGCATACAATAATATATACATACATACAACGGATATACATACATATGCGCACATATATACACATATATACTATATACATACACATACATACATACCGTTACAAATATATGTAAACATACACATACATACGCATACATATACACAGTAACACATGTACATATTAAATAATTCTTAAAAGAATAAGGGTATAGTAAATAAATGTAATTGTTAGGTGAAAAATGAATGCCCACTGTAAAGTGGATGCGTGGTTTAGAAGGCCACGATATGTCCGGATGATAACAACAGGGATATAACAAATTTACATCGACATTTCCGCGGGAAACTAGAAACGGCGTTTCTATGAACACAAACCCTCATTCGTAAACCCAGAACTTTAGAACAAAACAGAGTTAGCGAAACAATGGTGGCTACTTAAAAATAAAAACCGGTCGCAAGTGGTTTCTTAGTTAATTCTATGTAATTCTGATGTTCCAAATTGATTTAGGCAAAGATGCAAATTGTGTTTGGAGAAAAAAATAAGAATCCCGAAATAGGAACACGGTAATATTCTGAATAAAAGAGATGAACTAATGGCAAAATGCAGACATGAATGTAAATTTTAAATAACCATCAACTCGAAATCCGAGATACATTTAGATCAGTAGCGGTGGAGATACTGAATTGGATCTGACTATATTGTTCTTTTACTCTAATGTATTTCTTAATTCTTTATCTATGTATCTCTTTATTGTCACATGATCATCTACTGTGGATATGTGTATATTGGTGTGTTTGCGTATATATGTGTGTATGTATATGTGTGGGTGTGTATATGTATGGGTATGTATGTATATGTTTACAGATATTTGTAACGGTGTATATGTATTTGTATGTATATTGTATATATGTATATATATATATGCGCATATGTATGTATATGCGTTGTGTGTATGTATATATTATTGTGTGTATGTCTATGTATGTGGGTATGTAGTTGTATGTCTGTCTGTCTGTATGTATATATGCATGTATAGATATATGTGTATGTATGGGGTAATAGGTAAATGTGTGTGTATGTATGCATAGGCATGTAATGACTATATATTTCTTTCGTGTATGTTTAATGGCTGATATATGTGTATATGTATGTATGTGTATATACTTTTCTGGCTGATATATATATATATATATAGTCATATGTATATATGTATATATATATGTGTATATGTATATATATATATATATATGTATATATATATATTATATGTATATGGATCTGCATTGTATATGTATATATATATTGTATTGTAGCCTTTATAGATACTATTAATTATGTCAATACTTTCTTGGATATTATTGTAATTATTATTAATGGTGGTATGATTCTTGTTGTGTTGTTATGTCCTTGCGACTTATTTTAGGTAATTGAGTGGGCTATCGTATCATATGATATCATTAAGATTAGTATTAGTATTGATATTGTTATTGTCATATAGTCTGATGATTCATTTTAATAGGTATGTTAAGATATTGTTGATAAGTTTACCAGTTAATTTCTGAGGGTTTATCCTTTTCATATAGTCAGATAACTTACTTAAAAGTGTATGGTTTTACAAGTGTTTTCTTCAAATAACACGTTACAAACACGTGAATTAAATTGATTTATTTGTGGATGGATGTAAACTACATATATATTTATACGTGTCTGTTTCTGTAGATGTATATATATATATATATGTATATATGTGTGTAGATTTATATATATATATGTATATATATATATATATGTGTATATGTGTGTATATATGTATGTGTCTATATATATGTACATATATATGTGTGTGTGTATGTATACACGTATATATGTGTATGTACGTGTATATACATGCCTGTGTATATGTATATACGTGATATGGTCGCTGACCTTTGATGGCTGGTGTCTGTCTTTAAATCGTTTCTCATGTCTCTCCCCACCCCATTATACTTCTTTAGTCACTTTCCAAAGGGTAGTGACAGGGTTGAGCACTGGTGATTTTTTACACGACCTGATTTCCTGAAATACATTGAATACCCTCCCTACCCGCTTTTACAATTTCCCAATTTCTCTTTATATATATGGCTTCTTCTTCCCTCTCAGTCATAAATTATGTAATTCCCCCTCCCTATAAAATTATAGATTAAATAGGCTTCAACTTTCCCCCTCTCTCTAAATATGTATTAAATAGGTTGTTACACCCTCTCTCTCTAATTATATTTGAATTATCGAGTGTGAATTACCCTTTTTTCAGTTTTAAAAATGTAATCATCTGAATTAGATGCTTGACACTACCACAGTGTTAAAATAAATTATTGCATCGATGATTATGTAATTTCGTGTTACTACATAATATATATATATATATATATATATATATATATATATATATATATATATATATATATATATATATATATATATATATATATAAGGGACTGAGTAATCAGAATAAAAACTCACTTTTTCAATCTTGTTGGAAATAGATTCAGTTTCTTTGGAGATTTATATACTTTTATTCAATCTAATGATCCATGCATTTTTCGACAAATGCTTTTCAACATTGAATTTAATTTCTTACAATTTCCTAACGGAACTTTTTCATCATAAGACTTTCTGGAAGACTGTCTGCTATATTTGTTGAACATTCATAATATCCTACACCTACTATTTTCGAGATATCTTACATTTTCCCATCTAACTTGATTCTTTTTGCTCAAAAGCTTTCTATATTTTAGTGCTTCTGTATATTTAATATATATTTTCAAAAATGTGCTAGCAGTAATATAATTGTATTGTTTAATTTCTACAATCGTCTTTGATGATAAATGTTTTCATTTTGTAAAATCCATGTATTAAGGAAAGGATCAAAAGTTTATTCATATATTCTTGGTATTAACTACTTGATTATCTAATAAATATTGTTATTTTTCCAATTTTTATTCCAATCACTCATTTCATTTTATTATCGCTTCATATTGTATTTGAACTGTAATTATTTAAGTAGGATTATTTTATAGATAACATTTATTGTAATTATCATGCACATATATCGATATATATATATATATATATATATATATATATATATATATATATACATATGAATATATATATATATATACATATACATATATACATATACATATACATATATATACATATACATATACATATATATACATATACATATATATATATACATATACATATATATACATATACATATATATATACATATACATATACATATATATATATATATATATATATATATATATATGTATGTGTGTGTATTGTATTAATGAAAAGCTTGATTAGGCGTAACCGATTTCACCATTATATATGTTCATTTACTTTATATATATATATATATATGTATATATATATATAGTAGTAAAGTGTAATTAGTAGTAAGTGTACACATCTAAACTAAAAATAGAGCTCAAGGCTCGCAATATTCCTACTAGAATTGTCCGTATTTAAGTTTTCTGGGTGGGGAGGTAATCCTCTGTACGAGCAATACAACGAATAAACTTACGAATTACTTACGCCTTCTACATAGTCATTGCTTAAAGAACGTGAGTAAGATACCCGAAGATAAAATGCTGATTATTATTAGGATTCAGTACTGATACCCGAGTTCGACATAAAGATTCTCATCTGTGACTAGACACGACTGAAGACGGTTAGAGGTTACATCGGATGAGACGTTCTGAGAAATAGCACCCAAAATGAGAACAATGATCCGAATGATCCAAATAATAGCGAGTTCTAATTATATTTGGAATATCCGAAAAAAACTGATATTCTCATTTTTCTCTCATTTTATCAGAATTTAAATTACAATATTTGGCAACGTTCGTCTTAAGCAAATACTACATATGTTGTTATGTTCATTGAAATAATTATCTATTTGCCATGGTCGGTGTGAATAGCATTTTAAATTTAATCGTCACAGACTAACGATTGGACTGACATACAGAACAACTTACAGCGATGGATGGGAACGTATAGAAGAAACACCGCGCGTTCATCGAATTTCTGTAGCAAGATGAATATTTTATTCATCTAAAAATGGCTATACTTTAATACAAACAGCCGTACGTTTTCCTTTTTATAAACGTATGACAAAGCAGAAAGTTTGGAAGTATTTTCACAAGAGTGTTCCCATACAAAATTTTATAAACTGATCAAGTTTTGGGGGCGTAGCATCGCCGATCACTTTGATCAAATTATAATGCCAAGAGTTTGAGAAAATGTTAGCATTTTACTGTTTAGCAGAAATAGAGCATTCCATGTTTGTATTAAGTTATCTGCTAATTCAATTGAAATAATTAAAAATGGCAAGGATGAGGACAAGAGCGCATGATCTTTACGATGAGTTCATAGAATATTAGAATTCACCAAGAAAAAAAGCGATTTAAAAATCACATCTCTTAGAACGGTCGATCAACTTGTTCTTTACTTTCATTTCATCTCATCTTAGGATACGTTATTAGACATCATTCCGACAACCTAGACACTGACCTGCATCATCAGACTCTCCTTTCTTAGAATTAGGTATGGTTCGGTTATGCCCTACCAAGTTCATTCCCCCAGACTTCACCTTATCTTTGGAGGGAGGTTGTTGATCGCCGATCGCATGAATAAGAGAATGCCGACAGATCAATTATCTACTGGTCTGATACAAACCAGAGTTGTCTCTCTGGTGAACTGGCATTGTTACACATATTTCTGTAGTGTGGAGAAACTAAATAAATACCAACAGAATAATTAAAAAAATACTCTCATCCGTATCTAAAAATACAAATACTAAAATTGAACGTAAAATATCGACTAACAGACACAAATGTGTCTGTTAGTCGATATTTTACGTTCAATTTTAGTATTTGTATTTTTAGCTTATTATTAGTAGCTGAGAAATTCTACTATAAGTACTTCATATTTATTTTATTTACACTTTTAATGATAAAAGATTACACCAGAGGTAAACACGTTTGATAAAAACAATACATCGCACGAATGCATTAGTGAATAACAATGGTTTAAAACACTTTTTTATTTATTTGAAATAATTATAAATGTAGAAAGAAAAAATATGTTTGTGTTATTAATTTTTTCTGGAAGAGAGTGATAGACAGCTAGTTATAGTGATGGAGACAACAATTGAGAAAGATAGTGCCATATAGAGTCGTGAAGAAAAGGAGAAAGAAAGAGAGAGAAAGAGGGAGATAGAGGATTAAAAACATTTGGAGATGTTGTAATTCTAAAGACTAAAGAAAGTTCAAATGAGATTTCAAATACTATATTAATTTAAATTTATTATTGGTATAAGCCCCTTTAATAAGATTGAAGTTGAGCCCTGTCCGAAGAAGTTAAACAAAGACTGGCACATAGCTATAAGACATATTCCGATAACGTTCGTTGAATTCTCTAGGCAGTCATTCAATGTGTGATTTCTTGCGCACAAATAGAACTTAAATTGTCTTCTTGGCGTTTAATGCTTCGTGATCGATTGTTTATGACGCTTGCTTGCGGAATCTAGGTGTATTCTGTTGAAGGGGTTCATACCTTGCGACCATCTGAGATTATCATTCCCTACATTCAGGTAAGCGAACGCTTAAAACGCTGGGGTATGTAGATAGAACTAATTTTAAATTATTTATTTAAAATTAATATTGTTAAAAGCAACTTTAATAAGATTGACGTTTAGCCCTCTTCGAGGAAGTTAAAATAGACACGTAGCTATAAGACACATTCCGACAACGTGCGTTGAAAGTCTTTTTTATAGGTGCCTCCCTTCGGATGAATAGAACTTAATTTTTTTCTTGGTTCGGTAATGTCTGGTGTCAGATTGGTTATGACGCTTGCTTGCAGAGTCTAGCTTAATCCTGTAGCTAAGTTTGAAATCTTGCGAAATAATAATTCATTACACTGGCGTATGTAGGTAAACGTTATTTAATATTATTTAGTTACAATTAATATTATATATATACATATATATATATATATATATATATATATATATATATATATATATATATATATATATATATATAAAGAGGTGTACTAAAAGCGAACTTTTAGGAAAGGTAAAACCCTATTGTGAAGAGTATACAGCTTAATATCCAGGATAGAGCAGGTAGAAATGAATACATATATATATATATATATATATATATATATATATATATATATATATATATATATATATATATGTGTGTGGGTGTGTGGGTGTGTGTGTGTGTTGATTCTTCGGATATTATATTTTAACTCATAGACGATAGATATAACAATCAAAATAATATAATAATATTGAACATGAGAAGAAAAGTAAAGAACAGCAAAGAAAACAAAATTGTTGACACATTTATGCCATAGTTTCGTTTAAGACAGGAATATCAATGCGTTCTTCTAGTCTTTTATGAGTAAAATACAGGTCTAATCGCGCTAGACCGGCCATGATAAGAATGATGCTTTGGCAAAAAGAAGTAATGTTTAGAAGCAGGACTTAAGCCGATCTTTTTCCGACAAGAAAAAGCAGACGTAAACGTAATTGCATCACTACGTAACATAGAGACAATGGCGGGCTACTTCGCCTTTTTAGCTTTGATCAGTCGTTTCGATGCCCTTTGCTTCGGGCCGTTTTCACAATCTCATTTCTTGGCGTCGGTCCCCACTCAATCTGACAGTGGATATTGTAATCGGTGATTCTATGTCCCGTATGCAATATATCATTTTCTTTGGCTATTTTTAGCCAGACATTTTGTCTATTGATATAATTACTAGTCTTGACCTACAGGTTACTGTGTACCCTATCTTGACCAAAGGTTGAAATCCGAGTGAATATGATGCTATTGTCGACAACGGCATTTACATACATCAGCTGAGGTTTGGAGTTATATTAAACTATTATAATTGAACGTTAACATATTTGAATGGTATCGTTAATAGTATTATTGATCATTTTCCCTGTATGTTGCTAACTAATAGCAGATCAAGATACTCGACAGAATCGCACTAAATTTTGTCATGAAACACTTTTGATATGCAAGTGTCTCATACGGGAGTGGGCGTGAACATTATTTAAACAATTTACACTTATTTGGTCCGAAATAATTCAAAGTTACTTAAATAACATGTATAACCCTTAAAATGCTAAAGGGTGAGTTGTGTAGTAGTACATATAGTATCCCTCTGTATTACTACTCGTAAAACTAGTATAACATATATCATCTTAGATCATTCTACTCATAATAAAACTGCTGGTACTTATGATAAAAGATTATAGGCCCGATAATATTGCATACAATTGTACTAAATATAGTATAATCAGCCTTTTCTATGCAACAGGTAGCATTCGTAAGTCATAATTAAAATAATCACTAGTTTATACTTACATATGCCGTAAATCCTCAAAGGGTGATGTCGTCTAGAACACAGCGGATGAACTTTCGCAACGCAAAAATATGGTCAGAACGTGTCGACTCGTGTTACGTAGCACAAATGTTAGCACTACGTGTCTCACGGATCTAATATGGGTAGTAGCAGCTGCAACATATCGTTATCGTCAGTAATATGTAATAGAAATAATACGTATATTTGTCTGGGTTTTTATAATCACTTTAAGCCATTACGGCAATTAGTCTACCCGACATCCGTTGGCACAGAGAAAAAATATGACTTACTTAAAAAAAAATACTCTGGGTACGTCTCGCAATCCAAAACAGAGAGAGTGTGTATATTGTATTCCAAAATCTGTTAAACATCGCTTCGAGTTATCGACTTCTTGTTAGCTTTTTCACTATTTCTTTTTCGACACTGAAATAATCCCAACTACCTTATATTGTGTACACTTTACTTTTGTCACGTGATATATTATTACAGTAATACAACAAATAATAATTATGAACATTATTCAAATCTTTTGTTTAGAATTGTTCCAGATTTCGAATACGTATTGGAATTCTGAATGTTATATAGTTAATAGTATGGTGCTTGTATAATAAAAAAATAAAAAAATTGTCTTTTAGTGTTGGAGAGGTAAATAAGGGGCAGGTAACTTTTACACTAATTTTAAACACGAATTTCCAGTAATCACAACTGATGGCTTTAATTGGCGTTGCACATGTGGCTACTGTGCAAGTAGAACGTCGATTAGACATGAAAGGGTTAGGGTTAGGGTTAGGGTTAGGGTTAGGGTTAGGGTTAGGGTATAGGGTTAGGGCTAGGGCTAGAGTTAGGGTTAGGGTTAGGGTTTTGAGTTAGGGTTAGATTTAGGATTTAGGGTTAGGGTTAGGATTTAGGGTTAGGGTTACAATTAGGGTTGGGGTTAGGGTTAGAAAAATATTGTTCGAAAGCTTGAGCTGTTGTGAAGAGTTACCTGCCCCTTATTTACCTCTCCAACACTGAAAGACAAAAATAACTTTTTTTCGGCTTTTTATTATACAAGCACCAATAATATTTATCAAATATATTTAATTTTATTTTTAGATTTTTGGAGTTTGTCATTTAAGTAATTAATCTGATAATCAATATTTAACTCAGACAAGCGTATTTAATTATACTTTCTTTTTGATCTTTTTCAATAAAATGTATTTTATTTCAGTTACGTTCACTTAATTAATCCAGCGCGCAAACTTATTAACATGAAGCCATTTTCGCTGATCATATTCAAAACCTCAGCTGCTTAACAACTTCGCAGAATGGACATTTTGCATTTCGCTTTTTATGACATGAAAAAACCATATGCTTGCAATACATATAAGCTGACATTTTCATATTTGCATATCCCTATAGTACGCCCAACGATGTATTTGCTATATTACAGAGTTAACTTCAAACCGCGAAACAGTTTTAAAATTAAACGAATTGTTAAAAATGCTTCCTTATGTTTACATTTTCATAACTTTAAAACAATATCATAATGTCTAAGTTAATCACATTGTAATTAACTTTCTGTCTGAATTAAAAACAACATTGATATTTAAATAACTCTCGTGCAACACTGTATACGATTACCAACTAAACTATGAATAAAACACGTGTGGGTGGTGGTGTCCAGCTTACCATCTACCATTGATGTAACCTTTTTGAGGATGGAAGCGGATGCGGTGAAGTAATGCTTACTTATAATCTTGGAGCTAAACAAGAAATGATGACTAATTCAATCAATGATTATAGTTGTACGTGTACTTCTGGTTTATATCCCAAATTACTACACGTCTGGACTGTTGTATAAATAGGGGTGTTTTAGATATTGTCGTAATTATTAGGCAGGTAAGAAGCAACATCCCTATGTTTACTACTACCACCAAACTCCGGGTTGGTATCTGTTCCGATGGATACCACACCCCATAGACCGGTATTGTCTTAGCCTTCGGGGCTTGATTTACGCCGGTGTATTGGTTGTCTGTGCTGTGCAGTTCTAGGAGGTGCATCCTCCCAGGCTTTGCCTTCTCACCCTTTGAGAAGGGGTTAGTTTATTGTTAATCGCCTGAGGCGACCCTACCGGGGAATGCCGACGTGGATGCCCAGGCACTTTTTAATAGCCGGAGTGCTCTAATTCTAGAGCGCTGGTTTTTCAAATCCAACTTTCCCGACCTTTTGTCGCATCTTACCTTGTGGGAGGAAGATAAATAAGACGAATTGTGTGTGTTGCTTATCCACCTACCCCTCTCTCTCCCTCACACACACACACACTATTGCTTTTTCACTGTCTTTCTTTTTCTCCCCCTTCCCTTTCTCTCTCTCTATCTTTCCTTTAACGCCGAACACAACGTGAATACATCGTTTACTTCTTCCGAGATTTGTTTTCATTGAAGTTTTCACGATTCCATAAAAAGCCTCAAATACACCACTTTAAATATATATTACTTAAACAAGCTGCGCGTGCGTGGTCCCCCTCTGTATGTGACTCGATGTGGCGAGTGTAAAATGCAATAAATTTGGGTAATTGGGTCATTTTTGACCCCCTTTGACCCCTGTGGGCGCGAACCAGAATTTTTCTGAGGTCAAGGATGCTCATATTATATCCAGAACAATGCCGCTACATTTTGGCCAAGTTTCAGAAAAAAATTGATGGATGGATCAAACGTTATGGGAGAAAAGGGTCATTCTTTGCCATTTTGAGGGCTTTCCGAAGCAAGTGACGACAGAGAAAGACCGCACGGGCATGTGTGTACACAGGTATCTAATTTCTTTCCACCGCATTGATTATGTGGCACAAGGTCGGTAGGTTCGGGAGAGTCAAGCCAACGCCCCCAAGGAGGGAGCAATTTTGCCTCTAAAAATTGTTTTGGCAGCCTCGTCGGCATTCCCAGGTCAGGGCGCCTCAGGCAGTAGGCAATAAACTTACTTTACCCCAAAGAGGGGAGGCAAGGCCTGGAAGGGTGCACATCCTATGACTATCCAGGACTAATACCTCAGCCCGACGTATAAAAGGTCAGCGACATGATCCAGTTCCTGCCGGACTGATGGTCGAGAACACATCTTCGACTGGTATTGACAAGTCCGAAGCCTCTCGGCAAATGAGGTTACAGAAAGATAGTATTGGGTGCACACCAGCTCGTCTGAGAAGCGAGCGCTTCAAGTATTTATAGTGAGTGGAAGTTTTCTAGTAATCGGTATAGGTAATGGACCATAACCCCCCCTACCAAGCATTACCTCCTCATGAGTCACAGTATCGTTATCTTTTTGGACTGCCGCTATTCTGAGGTTGCTTGGAGTAGCTGTATGTTGAAAGGGTCGTATATGCTAACCATACAATCTCCCTGGGGAGTGCTGTCGGTGTATTCCGATAGTCGTTCGCTAATTTGATTTAGGCATCGAATTTGATATCCTCCAGCTTTTTAATTCTAGACTTGTGATTTTGGAGGACACCTTTAAACTTTGAAAAAAGATTTTTGGTTCGAAATTCAAGTCACATTATCTTTAATAGTCTTTTCTTTTAGTAAATCGTTAAGTTGAAACTTTAGCGAGTCCAGCTCTACAACTATGAGTTCCCTCGCTTTAATCGTGAACTGGTTATCTAAAGAATTTTACTTACTTATTTAAAGTTTAGTGTTTGCTATTCGGAACGTGAAATTTGTGTTTTTTATGTGCTTTAATTTCTGCCGACAATTTAGTTTGAGTTCATTTCATACGATTTTAATGGTTAAAACAAATTCCTTCTATAGTTTATTCTGACTCGGTCGTGATATTTTTTATTATCTGGAGTTTGTTTTTAAAACTTAGGACTAGACGATACACTCTTTATTTGATTTGATTTTCCAAATATGATGAATGGCTTTTTTCCAATTAAACAAACAAAATGGTGTTAGGCAATTGAAAGTATGTCACGATTAATTAGATGTGGAGATATACATTTTTAATAAGAATAACAAGTTGTAATTTCGCTGTGTATATCAATCTATTATCGAATTATTTATCTATTGATAGTTTTAAATTAACATGCATTTGCAGATCTATCTATTTATGTCTTTCTTTCTCAATATATACACGGTGAGCCAAAAGTAGGTGGACAGTATAAAACATTTATTTAGAGATAATTTATACGTACAATTACATGTAATAAAACAATTATATTAATGAAAATTAAATGTTATTTATCAACGCAAGTGTTCAAACTGTTTTCCTTCTTGATTTACACAGCTTTGAAGTCTGCCTCTTACGCTTCGACAAAAATGTTGTTACTGTCCACCTACCTTTGGCTCACCCTATATATATTTATATATATATATATATATATATATATATATATATGTGTGTGTTTGTATGTGAAAAGATGACAGACGTAAAACAAGTCAAATATATATATATATATAAATATATATATATATATATATATATATATATATATATATTACATATTATCTATATGTGTATCACATATATATGTTTGTATATGTATATTATATATTATTTCATGTATGTTTTTATACACATAGCCAGTGACCACATTTACAAAGAAATTACGTCATGAAAATGCCAATGGTAAACAAAATTAGTGACAGTTCTCGGTAGAATATACTTAAAATTGGGATTTAAATGTAAAAAGAAAAATACGGCTTTAAATAATATCTGCCATAAACTATTTCTTTCATTTAAAACTTCAGGGTGTTATCAATTTATTGTTGTCATAATAATACATTTTCGTACTTGAAATGGGGGGGGGGGGGCTCATAATTTACGTTATCTTATCTACCAGTTTATTTTTTGAATTAAGATAACTACTTCAAGAAATGAGTTATTTATTAATTAACTATCTTGTTTTTCTAGCTCGCTATCGCTTCGCAAAATTCGCTATTTGAAATACTTGAAATACCAATTTTAAATAATAAACATTTCATTCATGAGTTTTGTTATAAATACGAGAAAAAACGTTTACATCTATGTATTAAAAAAAATAAATGTTATCATTACGGACATTTTGACACAAGTGTGTTTATCTATTAAATACGCCATGAGGAAATTCAAAGAAAAATAATCAATTCACCTGCGCGATGGTGTGTTAATGTGTTTTTTTAACGAGCAATTTAGAAACAGATTGCAACTTGCAACAAACCAAGACCGGAAATGAGCATTTAAACACTAATGCGATTTTTTTGTCTACATGATCAAAACAAGTATTGAATTTAAAAACAAAAAAAATAATATGTGGGGTAGTAAAAAAAGTGAGAAAGATTGAGTGAGAAATATAAATAGCAAGTAATCAATCAATAGGTCAGCCTTCTCCTCTCGATATAGAAATCATCTTGCATTTGCCTCGTCGCTAGTTAGCGATGTTAGTTATATTTAAATTATATCCCCTGAAAATGAATTAACCTATATTTTAAGAAACGTTATCGTATTTTATCTGTATTTTATTAAATCATTTTAATAATTTACTGTAAATATAAACAAATTATTGCATATATATAAGAAAATAAACAAACTGAATTATGAATGCATAATACCAACTATGTATCTACACTAGACTGTAAAAAAATAGTTATGCAAATAAGACATGCAAATAGCTATATTTGGGTCTTTCCTCCTACTATATATACATTATTTCGAAAGACTATGTCGTCATTGATTTTAATAACAACACATCGTTAATTGATAGTATAAGGGTGATAATGAAAACAACTTTCTCATTAAAATCTGGTTTATACTGAAAATCGGATGATTCCCTGACATTTTGGTAGATTTTTCTTTAATTAAAAATTATTCATTTTTCGGTTAAATAATAAATTAGATACATTTATCTGCCCACTTCTACTGATATATTTTCCATTTTTTAATTTTTTTCATATGTTAATTCATAAATAAGAATCTGAGAGCCAGAGATGGAAAATCAGCAAGCATCACGATAGATAGTGCTGATTACGTGACGAATATAGAGACGGGGAAACTGGCAATGCTGTATCAACCGAGTGAACGCTATGAGAAAGTACATATTAATGAAGCTCCAAAAAGACATCTGAAATGTACTTTCTGTTTACAAGATTTCATTATTTATTTCAATAAATATTCGAATAATAGAAAACAAAGAATTATATAATTAAATGTCTACATTTTCGAAGTTACGTTTACTCAGGAAAAACACGAAGTTTTGTCATAATTCTGTTAATATAGATTTATATCAGTGACAGCATGGCTTGGTCTTATAGAAGAAGAAGCCACCAAATCTTGTTAAAGATATCGAGTCTTGATTGTATAAAATCCCAATCAATATCATTCAGCTAATCAAAACGCAGAGATATACGCATCTGAATATTGCAAAACCGTTGAAATATTTCTCACTTAATATAAAAGAAATACATCAAGAAGGCAGCAAATACAGCAATAAACCATCAGAGCCTACTAACGCGCAAATCTTTCACTGCCACAATAGACAAATATGTTCCCATGGGTAAGTCTATTCCACCCACTCTTTTTATAACACCTTCTTTTATACGGCGAACAAAACTGACAAAGATTTGTAAGATGATAGAAAGAATTTCTCTTTTAAGCTACGATTGAACATATTCGTTAGAATGGGATCTAGTTCGGCTTACAACTCCTTTATCACTATGATTGGAATGTAAGCAGGACCAGTGTCTTTGAAGACGTCAAGGTTTTAGATAACTTTAGCAACATATTGCCAGATATATAGATGTCGCTTTGAGTGTTTTCAGTTATATGGAGAAATCCAAGTGGTTGATGACGCAAAGGTGGAATTTGATGCAAAAAGGACAGCATTTTTTCGATTTTTTCAGAGGTTTCGTCAATCACAATAACCTGATCGGTGAGGTGACAATAGAGATCATACATGAAAGCAGTGCTGCGTGTAAGTGCAACACTGAAACCTATTTAGGCTTTATTAAGGTATTCATAGAAAATGTTGCTACCACATAAAAAAACGTCCATGATGTAGGTGCAAACTGCATGACCATGAGAGTAGTACTCAAAGAGGGAAATAAACTCATAATTAATTTATATTGCTACCTGTAATGATATTCTTTTTTGTTTATAATTAATTATTCTGACATATTTATTTTCATTGTCTTTATTACATTCAACTCTTTATAAACGAAAATAGAAAGAAAAAGGAATGACATAATATGCGAAATAGAGGAGGAAATAAGCGTAAGCAATAATTATATATGATGTATGATATAAAATCTAGAAATAACACGACATATAATAATAACGGGTGAGAGTGATCGATAGAAGTCAGGTAAGTTTCGCGTTATTTTGTGAGTAAATTACACCAAGTAAAATGGAAGTCTTTTAAAAATAACCCAATTCCATAACCGATGAATAATTGTTAGCTATTATGCGCTTATAAAATATATAGAAAAAAGGTATATAGCTATATTTATTTTTTTCGTTTAGAGTTGTGTTCAAAATCGGTGTGTCTCGGGGGGGGGGTGCTTTACATTTAAAATAGGATTAATTTTTGTAAACAGTTATTTTGTTGTTGGCTGATAAAATCGCATCCTCAAAGTTAGATACTTTTTACATAACTTTATGTATTGAACAATAATATCCATTGAGTCTGTCATCCAATCACGTATCATGAATCCGTAAAATGGCTGAGTTTAAGAAGATAACGACTCTAGTGGATGACCTGCGTGTGCCAAAATCCAATAAATTCGGTCACACAGCATCATTTCACGTATGGATGTTTGCAAACCTATGACAATATTTGTAATGATCACTTTACTAAATCCACGAGGATTTATTGTTTTACATGTTATATATTGAGTTTGAAATTGTATATCCCCCCCCCAAAAAAAAAATTAAGCATTAAGATTATTAAGTACAATGATTCGCACCCACAAATGGTCGGAGGTTACATCAGTCGAAACCTTGTGGAAAAACAACCAAGATGAGAAATGTGGTTAAAATAATCAAACTCATGAAAACAAATAAGAAAATCAAACTTTCACAAAACAAACCGTTCATTACTACACTCGAAATCACTTATGATAATGTGTTCTGGATAGTTGAGATGGGGATTGAAAACATGTATTGTTTTGATTATTCGAACTATCATTCTCATATTGGTTGATATTTTTAAACGTTCTGTCAATGTAACCTTCGATTTTTCATAGGTATATTTTTGAAACTGGGAAACGTGTAGTCATGTTTCCTTTGATTGTCGAAGAAGGTAAAATAAAAGAAAACAACACCAATATTTTGCTGTATGACGTTATGTTCTGTTGCTTTATATTCGACATCACTGCAAAGTTACATATTATGTAAGCATCTCTTCGCCATCTCCCCGGGAGAGAGAGAGATAGAGCTTCGAAAAAAAACGTACGAATCCAAAAATGTCGCTTGCCAGAGAGAAGAGTTGGTCTATCTTCTTCGCTACGTGTCATTTCAGATGTCCTGCCGATGATGTCATATCTTGACACGTAGCTCACATCATAACTCTTAACTTATAATAACATGTTTTGACTGTTTTGCCTTGTGTCGGCAATTCCGCTTTTAACACTATTTTAAACCCACCCCCGTACAATACTGATATATATATATATATATATATATATATATATATATATATATATATATATACATATACATATATATATATAAATGTATATATATATATATATACATATACATATATATATATAAATGTATATATATATATATATATATATATATAAATACATATACATATATATATATAAATGTATATATATATATATATATATATATATATATATATATATATATATATATATATATATATATAATTGGATTCGGTCATAATATTAACTGAATATTAAATACCATGAAAAAGGAAAACATTTGTTTTTTGCGAACTTGAAAGAGAAAATGTCTTGAAAAAGCAAATGCGCAAGATCTTCCGGCGTTTCCGGAAGTAATGCATCGATTAATATATTGACCGAGAAATAATCAAAATTAGCAGAATTATTAGACAAATCACACGTGCGTATATTTTCCCTACCTTTGATTAATTACACATCTATGTGTATGCATTATTAATCAGTATTTATGGAAATTAATATAAAATAAATAAAATCTTTTAAAATCTTATTTCGAGTTTCATTAATGCTGACTTTCTACTTTATTTTCATCACCGACAAGGCTCACACTACGTTGCCACTTTTCCTATCTCAGCAGTTGTCACGTACTCAGCGTCTTCTCTCTTTAGCGAAACAAAGAAGAAAATATAAAGACCACCTGGTTACGCCTGGTAGATTCATCAAGTAAAATATATCCAAGAAAACGGAATTTCCACGAACAGCAATTCTTTCCAAGACCTTATCATCTGTGGAACACATTGCACCAGAACTGATTCATCGCAGACGAGAACATTATTTTCCTTAAGTCAAATGTTAACAAATACTTGTCGAAATATCGTCTGTTGATCACCTTCATCGTTTTAAACCATCGCATAGGATTGTTTATCACCCAATTGACAATCTCATTAACATTTATTCTTCATTAGCCTTTTGGCTTTTGTTTGTTTTATGATGGTAACATTTGTTATTTATTAGTTATTTTTCCTTAAAAATCATAATGAAGGGAAACATGAATAGGTTGAAATACTCTAAAACCTCGGGATATCGATAACGAAAATATTCTTGAATATTTGTAAGATAGAATCAAAATCGATTAAATAACGAATCAACTTTAACTAAAATTGTTAGGAAATGTCAAATTTAGAATTTGAAATTGTAGAAAACATAAATTCTTCTTTTGAGTGTTTATTTCGTTTTCTTTCTTTTCATTTCGTCATCTTCATTATCGCTTGTCATGTGACCCGATGAGAATCTCCATTGTTTGGCGTTTAACTATCTAGCAAAATACGAGACAAGAAGAATCAGTTTCGCTGCGAGCGACGATTGCAAAACCAGAAGAAATAAATCTGAATATCAAAATATCACTTGACAAATTAAGACATGACAAAATGTACGTTTAACAAATTACTTTAATAATTGTGAACATTATTTTGCAAATCTTGAATAATTCTGCATACACGGAAATCATATAAAGAAAAGCAAACAGAAATAGCGGAGTTACAACTGATGAGATACATTTAAAGCGATTAACAAGACTTGTTGTTTTACTAAATTTAAAAAATTAGAATATATATTGATTTTTTTTTGGTGTTAACGAATCCGATTCTAAGTTACTAAAGTTAGTAAGAAAGATGTTGGGGGTCTGTGGTGTAACTAGGTGTCATTATGCAACTAAGTACCTGTCTTGTTTCTTGGCAGACCTACTTTGTCGGAACAATGTAGGTGTGTTTTATCCTGCGAAACTATCCTCCCACACATTACCTCCTTCTACTAGATGAAGCTTATTGTCATAAGCTTACAAGTTATGATTCCTTATTTAGTTTCTGATAATGTAAATTAGAATTTCTCATCTAAACTATTTCGAGAAAAATTAATGTTTAAAATTTTAGCTGACACTGATGAGAAATTCCGGAATATCTGCAACTTAAAATCGGATTTCCTTTAGAAGAAAGACATTCAATTTAATCGGAGGTATTGTTTTGGGAATGTGTAAGGATGAACAAACGAAACGTGGAGATTTGAAATTTCTTTAATTTTTCATTTTATTTGCAACTTCTTATTGAAACGATTGCCTCTTGTCACGTCACCTGATGAGGATTCTCTCTTATTTAAACGTTGAACTATCGATCGATGAAGAGGCAAGACAAAATAAATGACCCTATCGGCGCATGATTGCAAAAACAAAATTTAAATCCAAAATCTCAATTAACGAGAAACTTCAAAGAACGTTTTATTTTGAACAACCACCCTAATTTTTTAAAATTATTTCCCCACCATAATAATAACTTTGTATAACAGTAATTCTGTAAAGAAAAGAAAATCAATCGCGTTAATGACGAATAATACAAAGATATATTAAGTGATCAACGAGACTCATCATACTTCATTAGATTCGACCTTGAATATAATATAGTTGTAATTACTGTCTGTGTTTCTTCGCTAAAATCTGTTGACGTTTTAGAGATGCACACAATAATAATATATATTCTTAATAATAATCATACATATGCTAATACTTTATTAAACAATTACTTCGATGAATATATTTTATTTGATCAAATGGATACACCATTATTGTAGAGGTTGGTTTGAGTAAGATTTTTTTTAAGTAACATGAAAAATAGACATACGTTTTTAAAAGTAATATTTTTTTTTAAAGTATTTTATTTTATGTTCCAATATATTGTCAATGTGTAACTATACTTGCTAATTAATAAACTCTAACGGACAGACACCCATTTATTTCATGGTATATGTTTTATATGGTGAAATTTAATACACCGTGGTGTTAGGCATCACAGAATATCCTGAGAGATAGAGTGGGCATTAAAGAGAGAGAAAGGGATGGAAAGAGCGTTTACAGGGGATTTGAAAAAGAGATGAAAATAGAGAGAGAGTCCGATTGAGGTAGAGAGAAGGCACTTAAGGATAATGTATTCATTGATGAAAATATTGAAGTAGTGAACAAATAAGAGTAAATCAAAAAATTAAACTAGAAAACTCACTAGTTGTGGAAAACAATTTTATTGCTTGCAATTCATCATCTTTTTGACACCCGATTACTCAGCAGCCATCTTTATTTTGTTTCTTGCACATAAGAAATCCCCCAAAAAAGAAATCTGATCCGCCGCATTGTTTACTACCAGTTAAATCATGTCATAATCATAACGGCAATGAATATATAGACTTTTGAAAAAGTTTAGGAGTCAGTGAAAAGAAATAAAACAACCAACAATTTTATTCACGAGGAATGAGCTTAGCGGGACTATAATCTTATGAAATATACAATAAATAATAATTTATATATAAAGATAAAAGAAAAAAGTAGGAATATATCAATACATTTCAAAATAAAATTAATCTTTGACCGAAAAAAGTCGTAAATCTTTGAAAAAGAAAAAAAGAAAGCATATTTATTTATTTATTCATCTTTCATTAAAATTTGTAATGTAAATAGACTATAGACAAAAAAGTGTTTATTTCTTCTAGTTGAGATGTCTGTTAATTATCAAAAAACAAAGATAAATTTAGTATATATATTTTGACGTCAGAGAGAGCATTAAAAATGAATATGGAATAATAAAGGTCTGAGGTGAAAAGGAAGTGAAAATAATGAAAAAGATAACATTTTATACGTAGCGTTAAAGAAAAAATGAATAAATAGGAAAAATAAACGAATTGGAAAAATCAATAATTAGAAAGATAAATAAATATAAAAAAATCAATGAACTGGAACAAATAAATAGAAAAATAGAAAATAGAAAAAATAAATACATTGGAAAAATCAATAAATTGGAAACATCAATGAATTGAAAAAATCAATAGATTAGTAAAATAAAAAAAAACCCTGGAAAATTAAATAAATTGGAAAAATAAATAAGTTGGAAAAAATAGGAAAATCAAAAATTTGGAAAGATAAATGAATTGAAAAAATAAATAAATAGGAAAAGTCAATACATTTTGAAAATAAAGTAATCGGAAAATTAAATAAATAGGAAAAATAAATGAATTAGAAATAAATAAATCGGAAAAAATATAAATACATTGGTAAAATCAATAAATTGGAAACATCAATAAATTGAAAAAATCAATAAATTAAAAAAAATTGGGAAAATCAAATAAATTGGAAACATCAATAAATTAGAAAAATAAATAAATTAGAAAAATAAATAAATAAGAAAATCAATAAATTCGAGAAATAACAAAATCGGAAAAACAACTAAATTGGAAAAATAAACAAATTGGAAAAAATTAAAAAATTAAAAAAAAAAAATTTTAGAAAAAAATCAATAAATCTGAAAAGTAAATAAATAGGAAAGAAAAATAAATTGGAAAAATAAATTTATTGGAAAGTCAATTCAATATATGATATAAAGATATGTGTACTTTGAGATAGTGTGAATAACGAAGTGGCAGGTCCGAAGTCGTCTCTTGCTTTCTCTGTAGCCGGCCGATGTCAGCTGTTACATAGAAACCAATGGTTTGTCGAATGTTGATTTCTTTCTTCCGCTTCGCTGTGTCGTCCCAATTCATCTGTGCGTGTTCGCCAATACGAGGCTGAAAATTCAACAACCGGAGTATAGAGCCGCTGCATGTACTCTGAGTACTTTAATTGGGTATCTATTTCTTTTATTTCGAACACGCGTCCGTAGACATGCAAGTAAAATTATATAATAATTAAAACAATACTCGTTTTAGGGTCAGCTGAACTAATTTGATATATTCTTAGCCATGTTTTTCCAAACCATAATTATAAATCAGCCGTCATGTACGAATCTAATGAAGTAAGATGAGAATTGATACGTGTCCTCGATTAACAGAAACGAAAAAGAAAAAAAAACACTATCTCTTCTTTCTGACCTTACTTCTTGGAGAGCAACTCGCTTAGCTACATTCGTTAAGATTTTCATTATAAAATAGTATATCACTCATGTAGAATAAACAAGTATGTATTACTCGTCAAGTTGTGATCATATATGACATTATATTGTGCAGAACGTATGCCCATACAAATAAGACAACACTATACAACTCATGACGTTTCATTCATCTAACCGATACCTATGTTACTATTTATAGTTTTCTACACGCTGAAGAGTTCTACAACTCACGACACAAGTTATATTACAAATTCGCAATTCCTTACCAGTAATGTATGAAATAGATAATGTGAAATAAATGTTTAGCGAAATGTGGTGGAAAAGTGAAGCATAGGCTGAATTAATTTTCTCGGATTGCAGGACGGATTGTAAATGTGATTCCAGGTCAGGGTACATTTAATTAGGAACCCTGCCGCTAGTATTCCGATTTGCATGGGTATGAATGCATATCTTTTTCTAATCTTACTTCCATTTTGTAATTTTTATAATTTCCAATTTAACATAAATAATTACGTTTGATAATGGCTACACAACACTTCCCCCCTAAAACAGGAAAAGGTAGATGGTCTCATAACAAAAGAGCACACATTACATTAACCCTGCCTCACAGAAGAATGTAAATCCTGGGAATATTACCCCTTACAAAAAGAGGAGGTAATTCCTGGGAGACTAGCCTTACGAAAACGTAACCGATATAACACTATCCTTATTATAAGAAAATACAATAACAGATGAAATAACTTCTAAGAGAGTGGGGTACCATCGTTTATTATAAACGTCTACTCCCTATTTTAATCCAATCAATTTCTGTAAATAAACTTATTTATTAAAAAAAATTTTTCAACAATTTTAGTATATTTTACATAAGATGACCCCAACAGTAACTGTAGTATTGTGGTGACTGAGATTATTTTAGTTAAGAGTAGGTTTGGCATTTTTATCACTTTTGATTGATCAAAGATGATTGATCAAAGATGACGAAAAAATGTCATTTTTCCCACACTT
Organism: Sepiola atlantica; assembly: GCA_963556195.1. Taxonomy (NCBI): domain Eukaryota; kingdom Metazoa; phylum Mollusca; class Cephalopoda; order Sepiida; family Sepiolidae; genus Sepiola; species Sepiola atlantica. Next base: position 37,372,209 of record OY744555.1, read on the forward strand.
TTGATGGCTTTGTACCTTTTTTTCGGATGTAAATGTTTATATTTTGTGCAAATAAATAATTTAAATCTGGTCTCAGCATCTCATTTGATAAAACAATGGCTTCAAACAATCGTTTAATTTGAAAACAATAAGAAAATGATACAACTTCGTTAACGGGGAAGAGATAAAGTGAAAAGGGGGAAAAGAGACAGCCAGACAGAGAGAGAGAGAGAGAGAGAGAGAGAGAGAGAAGGAGAGCGAGAGAAAGATAGATATATTATGCATGTATTCCAACCCAGGAGCTGAACATTGTAATTAGATAAAATATCAGATAGATAAATATTGACATAACTTCTCGTTGTCTACAATCAATATATTATAGAGCCCCATTATTTTCTGATTTACTGTATACACGAATATATTCACTTGAGCATGCATGCTCACTTGCAATTTGGTGATTGCTGGGAGGCAGCCATTAATGTTGTTAGCCTTTACGTCATATTCCAATATTCAATTCAAGAAAATGTTTTGAAACGGGAATAAATATGCACAAATAACGGAAATGTGATAACAGCTCACATGTTTAAGTTCTCAATTTATTTTGTAATTCAAATGATTTGCACTGTTTTTTTTTTAATATAAAGTGCCGGTTTTTTCACATTTTGAAATTTTAAAAATACATTTTAATAAAAAAAAATGTTGTATTTTACAAATGGTGACTACTTACTAAGTAAAAATGCAACGTCATGATTAGGTTAATGAGATGAATCGATTAACAGTTGAATGACAGTTAATATTATGAGTGCATCGAAAATAATTAATGAAATAAATAGCATCTGCGTATTTATTCGTGCAGTTTACTACCAGGGTGTATTGGTTAAAGTTTCAAGATGAACATATTGTAGTCCCCAGGGAAGAAGAACTGTGGCATCGTGTTTCACATATAATATGTTTTTTGGAAAGAGTCTCTGTTAATGTAAATTTCGTTTGATGCTAGGCACACGGAAGAAGTAAATAATCATTTGCAGCTGTTGTAAACAGACGAGTTCTTTCCTTTGATTTTTTAAATGATGAATCATAGATTGACGGTAATATGAGCACTTTACATGGAAATGAAGGTAGAGTAGAGATAGACTAATATCGTCTCTTCTGTGAGAAACAAAGAGAACATTCACCACCAGATTATTCTATCGATTTTGAACACTCTAGAAAGGTAATAATGTACATTGAGCGTCCTCTCTCCTGATTTGACAACAGTTCTCCACCTCAACATCTCAATCAATAAAATGATTATTTAAATAGTTATTGGAATGTGACAGGTAGTTTTTCTGATGCAGAAAATGTGTATGACATCCCTCTGCTTCTCCGTATATATAATTGATAAATAGAGCCTTATACCTAAGTTTAACTGTTTTTCTTAAGTAAAATGTAAACAATTTTTACATAGAATGTGTTTGTATGCGATGATAAATTCTAATAAGCAAATCTAAATGAATAATAATTATGTCATATACATGAAGAATACATTAGAATATGATGAATAATAAATTTTGAACAGCGAAATTAAAATAATTATGTACTAGCTTGAGTAAATGTATGAGGGATGTATTGATGGAATTTCATGAGTAATCTGTATACTGGAGAGGAAAGGAAACACCAGTAAAACATTGTTAAACCTAAATCATCACCTGCTTTCCTATTAATACATTTTACAACCGGTATAATAAAATATAATACAGCATCAACAGAAAAGAAGAGAGAAAAAGAACCAACTACTGATTCGTATCACCAACACAATAAAACTCAATGTTTTTTACGTGATAAATCGCCTGCTGGTTTTGTGAGATTGTCTCCACTGTACAGTTACACACATACTATAGTATAAAATTGTATATTGAAGATTGATTATTGATTAATGTTTATTTTACATCTGAATTTCTTTAGAAACATCACAGACAGCTGAGACAAATGAATGTCACGCGATCTCAGAAAAAAACGTTTCAATGACGTAAATAGTTACATCATTGAAAGTATGAAACACAATTCCAGACAACAAAGCGACTAGGAGCAAGTCAAATTAAGCGTGAAAAATGAAATTCTAAAACTGAATAATTATATCAAAAAGAAGTTATACTCTCATTGAGAACGTGCCGACCCATACATTTAAAATTCATCTCACAGTGCATTCTATTGATTTTATTAACAACGCTTGAGTGTGTTTGTTAACAAAGAAAGAATCTTTAATTTATTTTACAACAGCGTGACCCTTCTTAATAATAAAATATTACACATGAAATCGTAAACATACGTTTTATTTGCACCAATATAGTTGCATTTGAGAAAGATTGTGCATTTTCTAACAATGTTTGGGGTCACACTGTATTTTAGCTAAACAAATTTCACATATAAGTGCCCTCTTCACTAACTCTAATCCGGCTTCAATAGTTTTAAACCTCACACTCAGAAGACGATCTTGAACTATAACGACGAAGATACATAACATAATATATTCGCCTTTCTCAACAAAGCTGATTAACCGTATTCCTAATTATTTGGGCGTCAGTCATAAACAGATTATGTCTGTAGAATTCCGATGTGTACAGTGTGCATTAGTTATGAATCAGTCAAAATGCAACGTTTTTTTCTATTAGATAAGCATCAGATGTATGTCGATTGGATGCTGATTAATAAAACGCGAAGAGTTTCATTGTGGAAATCACTTGATAGAGACAGACAGATTCCTTAGATAAAAGAATCAATTAAAACAATTGAGAGCAGTTTCTTAATGGAAATACAATCAATATAATAGGAAAGGCGTTTGTATTTTGTATGAATATTTTTATTCGTTCGATATAAAAGTTGTATTTGCGTCAGGTTCTATTCAGTACTCAATAAATACTCGTTATTAGTTCGTTCAAGTGCTACTTTATTGAATCTCGTTAGAAAGTTTAATGTGGGTATTAAGTAGCGACCTGTTTTAAAGCTAATCAAATTATCAAATCTGTGTGGAGGTGTAATTAGTCCGGTGAGTGTGAATCTCATTCAGTATAACACCATCTACTGATCAGTAAATCTCGTAAGTGTCCACGCATTTCATTAGACGATGATAAAGAAATAATGTTGGATATTTTTGACAAAAACTTGGTTGGTAATTCAGGCATAGACTGAAGTTCATTTATACCAAATATGGAAGGATTGCAGAAATAATTTTAACTTTTTAACGTTTTTATCGATGACATATTTTTAGAGAATGGTGCTTACTCGTCAATATTGTTGCTCACGTCATCATTAATTATAAATACTCAACACAACAAAAAAATTGAACTTCGCAACATCAGAAAAGTTTGTTTATGTATACTTAATGAAGCTTGTCAAGTATTTACTTCGATTTTAAAATATATTGGAATTTGCGCGAAAATTGGAAAGAAAATAAGGTAAACGTTTATTTAACGAAATGTCTATTTTGGGTGTTGAACATATCTCTCTGATTTGTTGGCTTTGAATTTGAAACGAAACATTAACCAATTAAAATTGAAAGAGACAGATGATTTTAAGTGTTTTGAATTACGACGGCATTTGTAGAATCAAATAACGTGTATTATTGGAACCAACAAATATTAAGTAAAACATTTTTATCGATATATTATTATTTTACTTTTTAGTGGCGGCGAATTTTGCAATCATAACGGAATAGTGTGTATTACTTTAATAATCTTCGTTCTGGTTGTCATTCTTACAATAGTCGATGTGATCTCTGGCGGACACCAGGAGAATCTATACGAACTCGAAAATCTTCATGTCGAATTCGGGAACCTATATATGTTGAAGGTGTTGATTAGCAATACTATTTAAGTGACAGCGTTCTGAATGTCGAAAACCCAATCCTTACTAAAGCTACTACCAATAAGTAATGTTTTAAGTTACGTCACCTGTTTGATATTACCTCCCTTTAATAACAACTCTATAATGTATGCATGTATATACATAATAGTCAAGGTCTGCAAAAATATCATAGATTCATCAAAGCTTCGTCAGCTATAAAGTTTTTTTCAGAATGTAATATCATGCATAAGTGAGGACATTTGCAAATATAGAATGATTTTCAAAATAACAAAGAAAATACAACTTGTGAGTAAAGAATAAAATACAAAAATGCATATGTTTATTATGATTTTATTTTTGTTTGTAAAGGTTAAAATGGGGAGAAATCTTTACAAATTATTAAAATGTTCACCTTTCTACATATTATATAGAAATAATAAAAAAAAATGTTATATACGTGTATTTATTACTGATTAGGGGTGCTCACAATAGCCATGACTGATGATCGCTAACTTATGAGAATTGATGGGGTTCCTGGAATCTAAGTGAAAAAAAGTATTCCCAGATATCCAGTACTTTCAGCTTATTTCTCTCACTACTTTAATCTATATTACAAAATGTAGTACTCTAAATGTTCTTCAAGTCGATTTCTAGATGGGCTATCCCTCCTCGCTTTTTTAAATATTCTATTAGAACTTTGCAAGATTAATGTTTGTCATATCAACTGATGAAGGAACCACACAACCTTTAATGGACGAAAATATCAAGTTATAAAAGTTATTTTTCTTATTTTTTTTTCTTTGTCGTCTTTTTCTTCTTCTTCTTCTTCTTCTTCTTCTTCTTCTTCTTCTTCTTCTTCTTCTTCTTATTATTATTATTATTATTATTATTATTATTATTATTATGTTAATCACCAGAAGCTTTAACACAATTAATTACCAATGATCACGTAATGGAACATAAGAGTCTGAATGAAAACAAGTCTCGATTGTTATTTCAGTGACCATATCAAATCACGCTATGTTCTCGCAATATTCGTTTATCATTAATTTCTAGCTGATATGGTACGGTGACTCTCTCTAGAAACCTAGAGGCAATAGTTATTTGCTAGCTATTATTATTACAAACACACAACTAGGAATAAACATGTAATTACTAGAAATAATGTCTTCATAGTTACACGACTATTTTGAATTTATAACACAGAACAATGCAAACTACTTTTAACCTTGAGAGTTCTATTTAAAATGCATATAAAATGTGTTTGGTTTACTCTTCTGCTGAGCTGCATGAATGAACGACTCAAAGAAATTACATGTGTATTCGAATATGTATGTTTTTCCAGTTACATTAAATTGCTTTGCATTTCGGCAAGAAGAAATAGATAAAGACTTGTTCATTCGAATTTAACATACAATTGTTTACATATATATATATATATATATATATATATATATATATATATATATATATATATATATATATATATATATATATATATATATATATGTATATATGAGAAAGGAAAGATGAAAGTAATCCGACGTAATGGGAAATGAAAAAGGAACAACCAAGAGACATATTTTTTGTCAGTCAGTGGTAGAGAGGGAACTGCCACTGACTGACTTCTCTCAGCCCGGACCTTAGTCCAGCGCTTTCAGTAGCAACGGCTACTACTTTTTCTCATCAACCCATCATGCCAACGCAATATTTCGATGTACTTGCATGACATTTTTCTTAAAATTATTATCCTAAGGAAGTCTTACAAATAAAGACGAAACGTTGATGAATATATATATTTATATATATATATATATATATATATATATATATATATATATATATATATATATATTGGTTTTTCCCTTTTCATTTCCCATATATATATACATATATATTGCATTCGTTATTAAATTGATCTATCTCTCTATCGCTATCTATCTACCTCTCTGTTTAGGTATCTCTCTATCTAATAAACCATGTTTTACTTACTTGTTCATTCGAATTTAACACACAATTGTTTATATATATATATATATATATACATATATATATATACATACACATATACATATATATATATATATATATATATATATATATTGCATTCGTTATTAAATTGATCTATCTCTCTATCTCTATCTATCTACCTCTCTGTTTATGTATCTCTCTACCTAATAAAACATGTTTTACTTACTTGTTCATTCGAATTTAACACACAATTGTTAATATATATATATATATATATATATATATATACATATATATATACATATACATATATATATATACATATACATATATATATATATATATATATATATATATATATTGCATTCGTTATTAAATTGATCTATCTATTCATCTATCTCTATCTATCTACCTCTATGTTAATGTATCTCTCTACCTAATAACACATGTTTTACTTACTTTTTTACTTCTCTTCTCAAGACTGTTCAACAGAGCTTCGTCATATATAAGGCCGAGTGGATAAACAGTAGAAACTTCAATATTTCTGGCGCCTCAAATTTGCCAGGATCAGTTTAGTTCATGTAGCATCTCATATTGTGAGTTAATGCATAAGGCCCCGAGCCTCGAATCTTTTTAACCACATTCTTTTATGAGTGTCGACGTCAATTTCGATCGATTATTTCTGTAGTTTTTCGCCTTAACACCTTTTTCTTTCTGCATTAAACGACGCCAAATGTTCAGTCTTGAAACGACACGCAGATCATGCCGAAATGCGAGAACAGACATGAAAGCTGCCGAGAAATACATTTGTCGCTCACCTTATTTACCTGGCAGGTCAAGTAATCTCACCCAAGTATCGCTTCACTCTGTGATTAATTAACTTTTGTACGTACTAGAATATCAAATGATCCTTACTGAACTAAAAAAATTGCCGCTATCGAAAGTAAAGACTTTAATAATGAACTTAGCAGGATTATTTAAAATCGAATAATTTCATAAAAAATCAACTTGTACTATTTACTGAACAAATATTCAATATCATTAAATCTTTCTTAGCTAGAAGAAAAAAAACTCATGTCGTTCTCAATAGCCGTACTTACAAACAACGTAAAATTAATGTGGACGTGCTTTAATTATTCCTAAACTTAAAAAAAAATTTCCCTAATGCAATCGTGTCTGAAATGAACATATCTGCTGATGACACGAGGCTGTATGCTCGATATACACACATAAAAAACAATGGATGCATCCTTTTAAAATGACATTGAGTCCATAGTAGAATTGAGGTTTAATGGATGGTAAGGTTCCACTCTACGACGACACAGCTGCTTTCTATTCACAATCATAAGAAACTGTTCCAAACACCGATTTCTATGGATAACCGCATCGTTCTTAAAAATCCAACATTCAAACACTTCGGTCTTACATTGTCCAACAATATCAATTGTAAACTTCCTAATAGATTATGCCAAGTCTGTTGCAACGAAAGAAGACTCCCTCTACCGGGCTGCAAAACACCTCACTCATGCCAGTGTACTATATCTTTATAAAGCCAACAGTCGCCCATGACCTGAATATTGTTGCCACATATGGGCTGCTGCATCATCCGTTAGTCACTCTTCTTGGACAGCATACAAAACTGAATATTTACCCTAATAGGTCCTGATCTTTCTAATCTCTAGTCCCCGCGACATCGTCCGTTTTACATTCACTTCTATAGTATGTGCTTCGATGAACATACTGCACTAGTACTAATTTAACGATAATACCTCTGACCCACCCGACTCGAACAAAACGCCAACCATTTCAATGTAGAGATCGCTAGATGCCGAAAAGATTTCTACTCAAATAACTTTTTACTCGCACACTTTAACTTCCAAATTCTCTCCCTGCTCCCTGTTTCCCAACAATACAATCATGTATAATTTTAAATGTAATGTGAAATGTAATCTTGCTGTCGAACACTCTATTAAATTATCCTTAGTAATTTAGCCCCTATCATAGTTACACCTTCCGTCTCAGTTGCAGTATGTTTTGGTTTTGGTGAATAAAAGTAAAACATATGGTTTAAATTGACGAACAATAGGTGGTAATTAGAGACGTGACCGTCTATTATAGACTATGTTTAAAAAGCTCTGATGTCATTTTGCAATCTATTAATATTGCCATTTCGCGTTCCAATGATTTCAAATTTTCACAGCATTTCTTTCAAGATGTCACCATTTTATGTTAGATGTATGCCATTCACTGAGAGAGTAAATGATTTTCATGTTATCAAGTCTGCTTGAAGACAGTAGAATGGCAATTAACATTTGCAAAGGATCACTACTGAACTACAGGTATTTACAAATACATGCTGCAGTGTGTTCAAAAGGAAATGGACTACTTACTTGGAGGAGGGCATGCTTCAGGTGCGAAACACATTGAATATTTATAAACTCGCTTATCGAATTCCATACTTTTCATTTTCACATTAAAATTATTAGCAATAGATCAAGCCTTTTTCAACATAAAACTATTTAGTTTCAATGCATTTGCTATGTAATTTTCATAGAATTTACACATCAAATTATATCAACTATTTTAAACACCTTGTACTATGTGCAAGGTGTTTAAAATAGTTGATATGATGAGAGGAAATGTTTTCATTTTCTATCCAATCCAATCAATATGAAACTTTTAGATAGATTTTCTGGAAACAGAATTGTCATCACATATGTGGTTGAGCAGATTACACAAAAGTGATTGCTAGAAGCATCTTTACCACCAAATATTATCTGCTCACTGGAGCGGTGCAGCTTCCTGTTGCCAAGAATGGTTTCAACACACCTGCGATGTTCTCTTTGCCGAAGTATCCGTTCTAGATGGTCGCCACATGTAATACAACTACTCCTAAAGAAAAGTGACATTGTTTTCGAGGTTTGCAAACGTAGTTTAATCTGTCTCTGGCGATGCATATAAACTAGCTGACCTCGTGAAATATGTTACTTTGTACCGGGTTTGTATTTGTTCCATTTTATATCACGAGAACAATTCTGATATCTTCTATACACAGTAAATACGTTTTTCACCTATAACTTCGACAAAACTAAGAAAATGACCACCTTCACCACAGGCTACTAAATTCACTACTATACTAAGATTATTCACTCAAGCGTGTTATACTAAATTTATGCTTATTATCTCTAACACCAAATATTACTATTGACCCACCAGTTTAGACTTTTCCCTCTAACAGTTTCCTACTGACACTCACCCCACTTACACCGAGAACAAATGCACAACGTTGACTATTTATCTTCTATTCATTTTATACATAATACAATACATTATACACACATTTAATCGACGCCCCTTTACATTCCGTGAGTTTTTAGAATATCGGGTTACGTTATTCTTATTTTGTTTTTTAGAGAATACATTTAACTAACATAGTTACTTATAGTGTCCTGTGATTAAACATGGCGGCTGCAAGACAATTTCATACATAACACCATTAAGGGTTTAAATCTTCTTCCCAAATACTTACAGCGTAAAACGACCTGCAGTGTTTATTTTAACAATATTGACTTTTTATCCACGCCAGCCAGCAATTATTTTAATTTTAATTTGACTAAGCTTTAATTAAAAACAAAATAGCAACAACAATTCGCTTTAAAGCAAAATAAAACTAAGATATAAAATAATTATACGTTTCATTTATTTACAAAATAAAATAAAATGTAATACTTCTACAAAATTCGAATCGGACTCTTTTTTGTCTTTAGAGGGATATTCTAAGTTTTAAGTTTAGTTCGGCAACAGTCTGGTTCGTTTAGGATCTTTTAAAATAGTGTAGAAGCGGTCAGTGAAGGAGATATCCTTCTACACTGAATATATCCTTCTACAATGTGGCAATTTGTATTTTTGTCACACTTCGAGGTAAACATATTCGACAGTTTACAAATTGGCGGGTGACGGCTATGCGCTAGTTAATAATAAGACTTTTTGAATCATTTTTCGTTGCTAATATTTTAAAATATACACTGATAACTAAGATAGGGGTAAGGACAGAGTTATTATTCTTAAGGGAAAATACAATGAATACTATCATCATGATTAGGTTCAGGTAAAACACAGGTAGTTCTCTTCGGAGTCTGAGTAATAGGATGTCTCCCTGGATTTCAACAAGTTGTTATTTCCATCACCAGCGCACCTATTTGCACTCTGCAATTCTCATTTACGACTATGATCTACCTTGTTCGTCTCAAGATTTTGAGTGGAATATATTCTCCAAAGCTCCAGCTAACGAGTCCAGAACATTATACTAAATTAAATGAACTGAAACTGTTATTGAACCCCACTTTATCCGAACCCTCTCCTGTGAAACACACATACATATTGTACTTCTACATCTGTATATGTATTTGTCAGCGAGCATGAATTTAGATTCATGAGAGTTACAGTGAATTTTTATTGGGACATTTTTCTTTCAATATCTGTTGTTCTATTGAAATTCAACGTGTACTTCGAAGGCGTAAACTCGTTATGGCTGTTGTTTTCCGCACTCGAGAATTTTCCTTATTATTATTATTATTATTATTATTATTATTATTAGTAGTAGTAGTAGTAGTAGTAGTAGTAGTATTCATTATGAGTTCTCACACAACCAGTGGAATTTCCTGAAGTCTGAGTGACGGCAAGTCTCCCTAGATTTCCAGTATTCTTCACCTCTTTTCGATAACGATGCGGTATCGCAACATCCTTTTACTATTGATCTTTTGCTGGTAATGACAATTGGTTTTCTCTGGGAGTTTGGTGGCAATACGCCTCCCCAAGGCCCCAGCATTCTCAGCACTTTTCCAGTGAAGGTTTGGTTTGTGCTGCCGTTCCTCAGTTTTCTCATCCTCTTCGACCCTCTACAAATATTTTTCTCATGTCAGACTAGCCCGGCACTATTTAAAAACATATATTTTTTTTTAATTTAAAAAATAAATTCTTTAATCATTATTATTATTATTATTATTATTATTATTATTATTATTATTATTATTATTATTAGTAGTAGTAGTAGTAGTAGTAGTAGTAGTAGTAGTAGTAGTAGTAGTATTATCATTATTATTATTTAAGTATTGTTGTTGTGCTTCTTCTTCTTATCATTATTTTAGTATTATTATTTAAGTATTATCATTTTTTATTTTTATTACTGTTATTATTATTTCTGTTTAGGTGTTGTTATTATTATTGTTATCATATTTCTTCTCATTATTATTATTTTTGTTATAATTATTATTATTATCAGTATTATTATAATTATTATGATTATTATCATTACCACTATCATTATTATTATCATAATTATTATCATTTATATTATCATTATTATTATTATGTTTAAATGAGTTCAACGTCAATGATTATTTTGTGTCGTTCAAAGCATTTTGCTGGTGTATTTATAATTTTCTTTTAGATTATCAACATTTGTTTTTATCTGCGTCATTATTAGTGTTTTTAGTCCTTTCTTTTCTAACGTGTTATTAATGCAGCCAAACTTCTTAGAAAATAAAAGGGTTTAATGGAAAGTTCAGGTGAACTGAGGGCATCACATTTTCATGGAAAGTTGATGGATAACAACGGGATTTTCCCAGGATGAGAATTTTTAAAATATGGCGTTGAAAAAAACCTTTGATTTTTTAAAATGAGACAAGCATCAGAATATGTTTTACCATTGGGAACTGAATTTAATAAAGAAAATGAGAACATGAATTATATTTCGTCATTAAAATGGAAGCAAACGTCAATTGCTATAATATTCTCTCATATCACTGGTCATTATTTACTGAGTTCATTTAGTTTATTAACGTATGATATTACGTATACAATCAAGTTATTATTGTTCTTCTTATTATTATAGTTTTTGTTATTATTACTGTTATTATTATTATTATAATTATTATTATTATTATTATTATTATTATTATTATAATTATCACTATCATAATTATTATCATCATTATACTTATTATTATACTTATTATTATTATTATTATTATTAGTATTATTATTATTATTATTATTATCATCATCATTACTATATTTAAGTGAGTGCAACGTGAATGATTATTTTGTGTCGATCAAAGCATTTTGCTGGCGTATTTATGATTTACTTTTTCGATTTTCAATGTTTGATTTTTTAATCTACGTCATTATTAGTGTTTTTTATCCTTTCTTTCCCAAGGTGTTATTGATGCAGCCAAGCTTCTTAGAAAATAAAGGGTGTAATGGAAACTGAGTGCATCACATTTTTATGGAAAGTGGATGGATAACCGCTGGAGTTTCCTAGGATGAGAATTTTTTAAATATGATGTTGAAAAAAAAAAACTTTGATTTTTTAAAAATGAGACAAGCATCAGAATATTTTTTGGCATTGGAAACTGAAAATGAGAAATTAAATTATATTTCGTCATTAAAATGGAAGCAAACGACAATTGCTATAATATCTCTCATATCACTGGTCATTATTTACTGAGTTCATTTAGTTTATTCACTTATAATATAATTACGTATACCATCAAGTAAGTAACACATATAAACAAGCTTTATGTACACATGTAGCAAGCTTATATATAGGTATGTGTAAAAACAATATTTTCTATATAAGGTTAAAATTAAGTAGAAGATGGAAAAATCCATTATAAGTCATGTTAGAAGTTAGGAGTATGTGCTAGGATATGACGTCACACACACTAAGTAAGAAATAAGACTTGGTGAAGACGGAAGAAAAATGTACCTATTTAATGTCTGTTAGCTGAGTGTGTTCAGACACTGTTTTTTGAAGCTCTGTATTCGTCCTCCGAGCAGAAAGACGAAGATTACATAATGTATAAAAGCCTAAAATATCAAAATGCATGAACATGCCGTCGATTAAAATATGTGTAGACGTTTTACTTTGTATAATTGTTGCAATAATGAGAAGAAAATAAAAATGAATGTTGGCCGGCTACATAAAAGCTACGACCATCTTGAAAAGAAACGAGCATACGTTTCTATCGCAGAAGACGATGGACAATTCTTGTGGATCACAGAAATCTTCCACCCTATGACAAACACATTCTTTAATGGCACTACAATGGGAGGATAATAAAATATTGACATTTTAAACTTCTGTATATAATTAATAATTCCACACATTCCCTAAATGATGTTTTTGTGTTTACAATTACAGCTATAATTATACAGATTGAGGTAAGTATGAAATGTAAATCAATAAAAGGTTTTATTAACGCACACTATAAAAACTCAACACTGGTCATCGTTGGATAACCGAAATTACGCAACGTTGAAATTGGTCAGCATTTAGACGCATGCGATCATGGAATATTAGATACCGACATTAACAAATTGATCCGGGTTATAAGTTACTGATGCGGACTGTTGACGTTGCATGCAGATTTCATGTCACTTTAATTCCATTGTGAAACGTTGAATCTACACATGCTTTCTCTCACTAATCATTTTTCATCATATGACTAAATAGTAAGATAGAACAAACTTCTAAAAAGTGTCGGATATACTTATCCGACTCTTTTTCGAACTCTGCTCTATCTTACTATTTAGTCCTTGATGAAATAATGATATATCCTACTTGGTTGAAATTAAACTTTTCTTATTACTCGGATTTTCAATTAATAAGATTAACGGAAGATATTTTTTTGTATTGATTATGTTATGTCATTCGCTGTGGCACGACAACAGAGAGATACAGACAGAGACAGAGACAGAGACAGTGGCATAGACACATGCAGTGACAGGTACAAGGATATAGACAGAGAGCGGACTAATTGATACAACGGCAAATAAACAAAGTGAATCAAATATCGACAAATAACCAGTTATTCTCTGCTTATTCAGTTATTTTGATATATTATATATACAGTATTTAAAAGATTGCACTATCATTACGTCACTATATATTCTCAATCACACAGATTTGATACTATCTAGGTACCTCAACGCCAGTTAATGGTGCTACCATATCAGTATGTCTGGAAATGCTGGTTTTCTGACCTTAAATGTACCAACCATTGATATTATTGTTTGTTTGTTTTTTATTTACCCTTTGCAAAACTCAATCATGTTCTGCAAAACCAAAAACAAAAAAAATGTTTATCTACAAAAGACCCAGGACAAACACCATGAATACATATTTGAAGATATAAATAACTTGAAGAATTAAAACGTTTACCAAAATGACTGAATACAGTAAAGCCGAAAACGGTTGATCAGACGTAAAAGAAAACATCATCTAACCAAACCAATGACAGTACTCTGAACACAACAATAAACTATTTTTAACGAAGTAAAATATATTATTGTTATACAGCATCGTGATGGTGCAGCTTAGTCGTTTAATGTCTACCTCTTAACTGAATGTGTGTTTCTTTAGTCTGAATATAGTTTTATCGCGAGAGATTAATCAGGAGATTTTGATGGCATTCAAAAACGCATATCTAAAGTAGAATAATAAAATTTGAACATAATAAATGTTACAGATAAAAAGTTACACAGTAAGATCAAATGTAAACTGAAATAGTAGCAATCCGTCTTTGTTTTTTTAAATCTGGGCTACAAATTCACATAACATTCAGACACGCATATATGAAGTAGAATAATGTCGATTTGAAAGAAAACATATATATTTTTTAATATTAAATTAAGAAAATATATTTTATTATATGAGCAAAAATAAAAGAATATTTTGTGACTTAATTTCGAGAATGTTTTGGAAAACTTAGAGTTTATTTAAAAAGTGTATCTAAAGTTAAATAATGACAATTTAAAAATGTAAACATACATTTTTAATATCAAAGATAACCGAGACAGTTGAAATATTACGAAATATAATATAACAATATGTTTATATATTTTCAACCTAACTTGGACATATTTTAAAACTATTGTATCAATTTGATTAATGGCAATTTGAAGAAAAAAAATAAAATAGATACAATTAGAAGAAAAAAATATTTTAATATTTTACCAGTTTTAGAGCAAAGGGTAGTTCATCTAGAAACATTAGATTATTTTCAAAATAAATATTTGAAGACGAATATTGCCAATTACAGACTAAACAATATCAGTAGAAACAAACAAAGGTTCAATAATGAACAATAATATTACTTAAATTTCATCTGATCGATGAGGATATACATGCCCGCAATGTAGAACACAACGGTTTATTGAAAACCTGGTACAGATATATTATCATATATTTAAAAAATAAGAAATGTTTAAATATGGTTGTTTTTTTGGAAAACGGAAGCTAGACGCCATTGCTTTTAACTACTTAATGGGGAACTCAGCTAATCCTCTAACAGAGAAATAGTTAGATTCCTCCATTTCGTATATGATTCAGAGCAGCGGAAATCTTCCTTCTAAACTCATCGTTTGTCAGACTCAGATAAATAGATCAAAGAAAACAGTAATATTTTTTCGTCTAATCTGTTAATGTATATTTGAATGTTTCTGTATGTGTTTTCCCATTCATTCAATTAAAGATATTCACGTTCACTGGCTTTCAATTCAAGTTAGTACTAAATATTCGAACTATAAATTTCACTAAATATATATATGTATAAATATTCTGTAATGTACACACGTATTAAAACAAAAACGTTCTTTAAAAAGATTAAGATTCTCGCTTATTCTTACTCTAACCCTAACACTTACCCTAATACTTACTGTAATGCTAACGCTAACCCTTACCTTACCACATCCTGACCATGACCCTAATCTTACTGACAGTGTCTAAGTAAGCCTCGGTTCTAATCTGTTAAAGCAGCAAACAAACACATATATACAAATTTATATATATATATATATATATATATGTAAATATATATACATAAACATATATATACATATATATATATATGTCCATGCGTACGTGTATGTATGTTGATGAATATGTAAATATAAATATCCCGCTGCCTCACTCTGCATCTTGTAAACTCTAGCTCAATTTATTAACATCTATAAAAACATTACTACTCTCCTTCTTATTTAAGACAAATTATAGTTAATAGCACTAAAATTATACATTCCAGAACCAATTAAAAAAAAATACGCGAAGCTATCTACATAAAACACAACATCCTAAAACTGACAACATCACATATGCAACCAGTAAAAAACATTTGGAAATGCTTAAGGTAATGCGATTTTGTTCTTTGATACCATCCAGCGTTGCTGAATTTAAAATCGCCAACGACTTCCTGGAACAATGCTGAAAACGTTCTATACGGGTTCTTCCACAGTCTATTTAAAATTCTCTTTTTCCTCCAGCTTTCTGTGCATTGTTTTTACTCCAGTATCCTTTCCCAACTAGTACAACCCACCAAAATATATAAATAAATAGGAATAAATATCTTAATATTTTAATTGTCCCATCTCTACACCGTGATTAACACGAATAAGTTATACCAAGTAAATATAAAATACTATTTTCATGTTATTAAAAGAGTAACACCCCCATTTAACGATAATACATCAACAGTGTTTAAAAATCTCCATAAAAGTTTCAATCTTGTCGACCGGATCCTTGTTCTTATCTCTAGATCAGACTTAATCAGTATACCAATATTATTACTTATATAAGTCTACATATTCATAACGCATTAGTTGAAAATGTAGAATTCTAAATAGACAATCATTAACCACTATGTAGAGTTTCTCTCCTTTGACCGATTGCCAGCAGCGAGAATCAAATGTGAATACATCTTAATTTAAACCCCTGTGTATTTATTTACAGTCTTTTAATCAAGGCTTTGAATTTAAACTTGATGTATTTTATATCATTTTATTTTTTCGAAAGTTTAATCCTTAAACCCACATTCTCTATATTGTAGACGACACTAGTTTAACCCTTCACAGCATAACACGGCCTAATATACGCTCCTAATAAACATTGAATCACGGGACTTGTATTTAAAAAATGTTTTCAATTTAAAATCTTAACTGCTACATTTAACACTCCCAACTTTTTAAGAACTTTTAAGAACTTTATTTAACTTTGTAATCTTATATTTCTCTCCCTAACACAAATTTTAAACAAATATACACTACAAAGAAAATAACGTATCAAAACGAGACATATACGCATACTCTTACTCTCCATTACTTTATATTTTTTTAAATTTTGAATTTTGGATTTTCCACTGCCAACTTATCAATCTAGGCAATTTATCTGATAAAAAGATTTTAATCTTTGAAAAGCCTTGACTTAAGGAAAGAAAAATACACATGTTCTTACCGAGTACATGTTGCATTGAACATCCGATTTCTTGTGGTCTCTTGGTCTTACCGCATTCAAAGACAATAACTCCTCTTGTCTGTGGAGTTTCCAACAAAGCACTGTTACTTGAAGTAAGATTACTAGGAGAAAGTTCACCATACGTCGTGTGAGCCAGTGTACAGATGTGTCGAGGGGGTCTTATTTGGGCTTTTTATACTATATTATTTTGAAGATTTGGTTAGGGTTTA
Organism: Sepiola atlantica; assembly: GCA_963556195.1. Taxonomy (NCBI): domain Eukaryota; kingdom Metazoa; phylum Mollusca; class Cephalopoda; order Sepiida; family Sepiolidae; genus Sepiola; species Sepiola atlantica. Next base: position 37,389,501 of record OY744555.1, read on the forward strand.
CTTGTAGGATGAAGTATCCTCATGTCAGGCTGTCCTGACAAACCCTTGTACAGAAAGACTGAAGACATTCGACGACGGTGTCTAGTAGTTAATTAAAACTCTCCTTATATATATATATATATATATATATATATATATATATATATATCGGTGTGTGTATCTTGAATTCCCCTAAACAGTTGAAGTTAATATGTGTTAGTTAAGTATAAAACAATTAAAAACAAATACACGTATACCCCCAAATTGATGGCTTTGTGAATAATTATATATTTAATATCAATAAAATTCATATAAAACATGCGAATAAAATATTCCCTACTTTTATGTTTCCGCCTTTCTAAAAGAAAAATACGAAAGGGAGATACCTCTCCTAAAATTACTGAGAATATTGGCGACTTTATTTTATACGTAAACCTGTAAAACATTAAATTAATGTTGTGGTTGCAAGGTTGAACAATAATTAGTGAGGAATACAATGAAGACGCAAACAACAATGAGAATGCAATAATAAGTGTATTAAAGAAAAGGTATAGTTACAGTAGGTACAAATGAAGGTGTCGAGTCAGAGAGTCTTGGTGGGAGGACATGTACGCTCTTCGGCGTCACTTCCGGTGGCATTTAGGTAACACACACTAAGGCCAACCTAGGCTTGCCATTCATAGTGTAACGTTATTCGTATATGCAAATGAGTGGTTTTCACCACAACACCCCCTCCCAAGATTTGAAGTCACACAGATTTCAATATCTTTTTCTTTTTGGGTTTACCATCAATGGTTCATTAAATTTTCTTTTCCTACCTGATCTTCGGGGTTCAGGTGTATATTGAGGCGGTTCCAAATTAAAGGATTCGTATATGATATCTATGGTTTCCTCCTCTTCGACTGTTGTCGTATAATCATCATCTTAGATATGACGTTTTTTTATCTGATTCAGGTGCCTTTTATGTATACTCTGTGGACCTTTAATCATATATGTACAATCACTAATGCGTTTATCCACTACTCCACATTCCCAGTAAGATGTGTTATTCTTGTAGCACTTAAAATATACTCGATCTCCCGAGTTATATTTCTTTCTTCTCGTGCGTGTAGTGTTTCGGATAATTGCCTGTCTTGGCAACAGTTTATCAAACGCTGATTTTATCTTTCTGGCAAACATTAGATCAGCTGGTGATATGTTTGATGGTGTACTAGGATGTGGTGTAGTCCTATAAACTTGCAAGAATTGTTGCAAAGCTTTTTCTGTTGGTGTTCCAATGGATTTCTTTAACGCTCGTTTTAGCGTGTCCACGAACCTTTCCGCAAGGCTGTTCGACCTTGGATGATAGGGCGGAGTCGTGATGTGCTTCACTCGGAACGTGTCGCAAAATTCCTTAAACTCTGCGGATGTGAACTGCGTTCTGTTGTCAGTGACCAGTGTGTCTGGTACACCGAATCTTGCAAACAACTCGTGTAGGAACCCTATTGAGTTGTTCGTTGTTGGATTCCTGAGACGCATTACCTCCGGCCATTTTGTGTAACTATCCACTACAATTAAATAATAGTTTTCTCCTACTGGACCAGCGAAGTCCATGTGGATTCTCGACCATGGTTGGTCGGTTTTCGGCCAAGGTTTGTGTACTATAGGTAGGGATTTTGCTGCTAACTGGCATTCTTTACATTTATTTATTGTTGCTGCTATGTCAATGTCCATGTTACGCCAGTACACGTAGCTTCTCATTAATGACTTCATTCGATTTATCCCCGGATCTCCCGTATGGAAATCTCTTAACATCGTATTCTGCAATGTTTTGGGTATTACCACTCTCTCACTGTACAGTAACACATCGTTACATATGGAGAAAACTTCCTGCACCTTTGTGTCCGTTATAATTTTTTCTTTTATGTATTTTATGTATTCGTCTTTCTCGGCTTCCCTTTTAATGTCCGACAAAGTGACGGGTAGTTCCTTAATGATGTTTGCTACCATATTTTTTACTCTAAATTGTCCGAATCGCTGCAATGACTGATTCTTCCAGATTCTGTTTTTGTGGTATCAGTCTTGACAGTCCATCCGCATGGCAAATCTTTTTTGATGCTAGATGTTGTAGCTGGAAATCGTAATTAAGTAAGATTGTACCCCAGCGCAGCAATCTATTTGCGGTGTATACCGGCAATCCTTTTTTTGATCCATAGATCGTGACTAACGGTTTATGGTCGGTTTCAAGTAAGAATTGTCTACCATATAAATATCGGGAAAATTTAGTCACGGAAAAGATTATGCTCAATGCTTCTTTTTCGATTTGTGAATATGCCCTCTCGGCTGGTATCAGCGTTCTCGAAGCGTGCGCTATTGGTTTTCTAGACCCATCCGGCATAATATGTTGAATGCATGCTCCTAAGCCGTAGGAACTAGCGTCACTAGCGACGACTATTTTTAATTTTGTGTCAAAATGCGTTAAGAATAATTCGGATGTTAGTGCGCTCTTTATTTTGTCAAAAGCGGTTTGACATTTTTGCGTCCAGTTCCAAGGTGTATCCTTTTTAAGCAGATTATTTAAGGGGGCTCGCAAGTTATGCATTCCTTCAATAAAAGATTGATAATAATTTGCGAGTCCCAAGAAACTCTGCAAGGTTGTTACGTTATCAGGTGCTGGCATATTTTTTATTGCCGCAGATCTGTCTGGGTCTGGACGTCGTCCATGTTTGTTTATTATGTGTCCAAGATACTTAATCTCGCTCATACAAAAGTCACATTTACTTACTTTTACTTTAAAGCCGAATTCTTGTATTCGAGTAAATACTAGTTTCAAATGTTCTTTATGTTCTTGTAGGGATTTGCTCCTGACAACAATGTCGTCCAGGTATGCACATGCGCACTCAATACCACTTAGCATGGTGTCCATCGCTTGCTGAAAAATGGCAGGCGCTACTTTGATGCCAAAGGGCAATCGGTTGTATTTGTATAATCCCTTATGCGTATTGATGCATAGTATATTTGAGCAATTTTCCTCAACCGGTATTTGCAAATATGCATCGCTCAAGTCTATCTTGGAGAAGATATTACCACCATTTAACTTCGTGAATATTTCCTCTGGGCTTGGTAGAGGGTAATGGTGATCTTTTAATAGGGAGTTGACCCCGGTCAAAAAATCTGCGCACACTCTAACTTCGTCATTCTTTTTCTTTACGTATACGGTGGGGGCTGCCCACTCGCTGTGTTCTATTTTTGACAGAATTTCTGTCTGTTCCAATCTATCTAATTCTTTATTAATCTTTTCCAACCCAGCGAACGGAACGTTTCGCTTTTTTCTAAAAATTGGGCTGGCGTTTTCTTTAAGTTCAAACGAGGCCTTGAATTTATTACAGCGACCTAAGTTAGTCGTGAATGCTTCAGGAAATAATTCTTTTAAATCGTCTTTTATATTTACTGTTGTTGGAGAAGAACATTCTATTTTTTTACAGAATGTATTGATTGGCTTATCCCATAGTCCAAATTTCTCAATTAAATCTATTCCAAACAGATTTTCACTATTTTTCAGTACGAATATTTTTAATTTCTTCGAAATCCCTTTTAATTTTATCGGAAGGACAACTTCTCCTTCAAATTTTATACCACCACCAGTTACCGTCCGGGCTGATTTACTCGTTTTTATCATGGTTGGTTTTTTACCCTACTTTTTCCATGTATTCAAGTTTATAATAGAAATATCGGAGCCGGAGTCGAGTTGTAACTTTATTGGTGTTTTAAATATTTCCACTTCTACGTATTTTCGCCGATCTTTGTCTAATTTTGTATTTGATTTTGTTTGCTGTACTCTCTTTCTGGTGTAATCTTTATATCTGCAGCAATCGCTTTTGTGTCCCACCTTCTTACAAATGTAGCATTTTTTCTTTTTATAAGGACAATCTGATTCCCAATGCTTTTCTGCACATCTCTTACAGTTATATCTAGGAAGAGGCTTGTTATATTCTGTTCTATATTTATGGTTATTAGGATTGTAATATCCCGTTCCATTTCGATTGCTTTTCTTTGTAAAGTTCTTGGTTGGTGTGTATGGTTTTCTAACTTTTCTTACATATGCCACTCCGGATTCTTCTATATTTTTTAAATCCTTTTTTAGTGTAATGGCCCTTTCACAGTCCTCTGCTAGTTTCTGGAGGGTTAAATCTTGCTCAGATTCCAGCTTAGACAACACTCGTCTGCGTATCTCTGCATTTTTCGTAGAAACTAACCCTTGTGCGAAGATTAGACATTTAAAATCTTCTACCGTTAGTTCCGCAAGCTTAAAATTATCGCAGTTTTTATTGACAACTGATGCGTATGTCAAATAATCTTGGTTGTCCATCTTTCTTAGATTCATGCCCAGCCATCTTTTATGAAAAAGAGATATATTTGGATTAAATAATTCTTTTAGTAATTTCACAGCTTCCATGAACTCTAATTCCGCAGTTTTTTTTAGGTAATATGTAATCTATTAATTTGCTGTGTTCTGATGTACCCAATTTCCTGAGTAAGAGGCTCACTTTCTGGCTATTTGGCCAATTTTTGCAGTCCAGTTGAACGACATCGTCGTATCTTGTATAGTATGCTTCAAAAGTCTTTCCTTCCTCCGGCACATAATTAAATGTTTCCATACTATTAAAGATAGTTGTATGGGAGAAATTAACACTGTCGACATTTTCTCGATTACTCTTTAGTAGTTCCAGTGTTTTAGCAAAACGTTCATTTTGTCTTTCCTCGCGGTCAGCTTGTGCTTGTAAAAATTGCATGAACATTTTTGATAAGTCTTCCATTTTTTTTTTTTTTCGTGACGTTTTACTGTATTATCCGTTATCCAGTGACAACTTTAAAAAAAAATCCTTTCCTTGAGCTTTAATTTCTAGCTATGGTAGTTCCTTTTAGTACCGCCGCCAAACAAATTATTAATTAAAAAGATTCCTTTAGTTGTTGTTTTGCTAACGGGGAGCAGTAATTAGAATCCACTGGTGAACTTTTTTTTTTCGTAGGTTACTTCCTTGCTTTTCGTAATACGAGTCTGGCCTGTCGTTTTGCGACAGAACAAAATCCGCTTTTCGTTTGCAAGTTGGTCCTTTAGTAATACAAAACAGATTTGTCGTTTAGCGACAAAACAAAAATTCACTTTTACATTCGTTTGCAAGTCGGATTCTCAGAAAACGGCGTAAATTGTCGCTTTTGCCACGTTCGAGTTTGTTGTTTTTCACTTAAGTTGAAACTTTTCTTTAGCGTAAAATCCGTTTGCTCGTCAACACTTTGCATTGTACTTTTTTTCTTTTTTTTTTAAATAGTTCTTCGTCAAACAAGGTTGTCAGTCAGCGTCGTAAACTGCTTAACAATCGCGACATTCCGTTTGAAAGACACATTTGATATTTTTAAATGATGACTCTTAAATTTTAAACACTTTTTCCTCAAAATAATTATTTTTACAGCATGTATTACATGTCGACTGAATAAGAATTATTTTGCATTCTATCTCATTCAAATATCATTCCTCAATTTGTGTAGTGAGCGAAATTCGATGATTGATTATCTAATTATGAAGAAGAATTTTTAAAAAGATTGATAAATGTTCCATAATTACCCACTAGGTGTTGCAAGGTGTATTCTTATCTCATCGATCTTTTCCTATGTACAATCAGTACACTCATGTGCAATCAGTCGATTTCAGTGCATTAGGCGATTGAATCAAAACACATCAATATGGCGTACTTTATTCACCGACATAATTTATAATTCGATAACATTGTGTTTGTCTTCATGATTATCTATTGGTAAATTCATTGCTTGGAAATCTGTTTTTTCTTGTTAATTTAATCGAAGCTAAAATATAAAAGGAGTGACGTATTCAAGAGGTTTCCTGGCCACATATCGGCCGTCGAACTTAGCACAATAACCGTTCCAAAACTAAACACACACTTTCCTGACGCAGATAAAGTTAAATGTATTACATTATTAGACGCCCATGTGACCCATTGAATACCAACACCAACACCAACAACTATTTATTTTACTTTGATGTCATTCGAAAAATAATTAACTGTGACATATTTGTTCAGACATACTTCTTTAATACCTAAACATTCAAGTATTTTTAGATCTATATTATAATTGTTTTTATTATTTTTATATCACGCATTATTTATTATTTTTCATACTTATTTTCATTATACTTATATAGAAGTAAAGATATTACTCTTTTGCTTTCTAATTTGCATACATATGTGTGGTATGTATAGTCACAATACCTAAATATGATGTCGGCGCAGAGAAAGTTCTGCCACTTTTTTCTGTAAAAGTTTACACACGCATTAAGAAAAATTGGAGATTATTTGAATCAACATATAGAACGAGTAATACATAGAAAAGTAAGAGAGAGAATGGGAGTGATCGGAGGGGAGAGAGATGGGTGATATGTTTAGTTAATCATTAATTATGGCTAATTAGAATACTTAAAACATAATTTGTTTTTAATAATATCGCAATCCTTTAACTAAGTTATATTACATTAGGAATGGTGTGTTATTAAAATTAATAGGACAGCTTCTACAGGGTAACCAACGGTTATGAACTAATATTTTGTGTGATAATAGATAACTTTGAAGTTCCAAACATTTATGAATTACGCCGTAAATTTTTATTAAATAAAATATGTTAAAGCGTTAAGATATCTTCTGTTCTCTGCAGTTCCGTTCTTACTGAAGAAATGCTGCTAGTCATTCTCTACTCTATTGCTATTTCCATGGAAACTAATCGACTGAGCTCTAATCTCTGATTGTTCCTTGTAAGATATTCATAATTCGAACTCTAATT
>OY744555.1:37401310-37421310 GCA_963556195.1 Sepiola atlantica
TTATTCATATGATAATCCGTTGGACTTCAGCAGAGTTAAATGCACAAATGGGTAGGTAATATGCATAGAATTTAGAAACCAATGAATATCGTATTTTAAATTCAAACTCTTAAATTTTAATTGAAATTGAACTTTTCTACTTTTAATGTTAGCTTTGCTTATTAGAATAAATATTATTTTGATTTAATCCTTATTGTTTTTAAATTTAAAGTTTGTATTTCATCATTTGAAGTTTATACTAATTAAATGTAGGTTTATTTTTATGAAATGAAATTTACCTTACTTAAGTAGAAGTGCGATTTTGTCTGTTTGAAATTGAAATATTTTACTTATACTTTGATATTCTGTAATTTTAAGTTGGGCTTTCTTCATTTCAAGTTGACCGTTTTTTAATATGATTTTCAGATTTCTGAAAATTGTAGCTGTGCAAATATCTTGTTAAACGCTATAGTTATCATCGTCTTTTCCACCGTGTATATCGTCTCTTCCAGACAAACACCCAAGAGGTGAGCATCACATCTCGAAACGGAAAATATTATAACATGTGATACCCGTAAAACAGTCGGGTATTTCTGTATAACCGTGTGACGGAGTTTATCGATCCGTACAAATTAGCCATCATTTCATTCGTCTACAGAAACAGATGCTAATCTCGCTGACACGTAAGTTCTTAGAGAGTTGAGTATTAATGTCTAGTAGTAAAGATGACCGTAGTTGTAACGGAGCAGCCGAATTGTCGGTGTATTCCTCTATTTTTGTAGCTCCAATAATGTAACGTCATAAATAGAAACGCGGACCATATCTTTGCCAGATGGTGCCATGCTCTTTCATGTTTCATTCTTGTATACAGTATGTGAGCTTCCACTTTACCACACCCTAGAGGGTAAAACAAAGACACAGTTTAAACAAAGCGTCTGAACATGGCACAGAAGCAAACGAAGAAATTATTTATTTTTCATTGCCGGGTATCATTTTGGGATTCTGCTCCATAACTTCCGATCGTAACATGTTACTTATTGTTACTTATGTTATAATTTTAAACTTATAATGGAATCCTCAATTCTTCTGCTAAACCTAATATATATATATATATATATATATATATATATATATATATATATGTGTGTGTGTGTGTGTGTGTGTGTGTGTGTGTGTGTGTGTGTGTGTGCAAATCAGTGTTATAAAAATAATGTTCACACACCCTGTCCAAATTCGCAATATTCCTTCCTGGGCAAAATAATATTATTGTGGACCCGAGAATAAGGCGTGTTTTGTTCGTATCACAAACGCATAGCAGCCTATTCTGTGTATCATCAACATTTAAAGTCTAAAACTAGCTTATTTTATCCCACAATGATTGACTATTTTTGTTAGTTTTTCCTTCTGATAACATAGTTCTCTCTTTTATTTGATCGAGAGTCTTTGAATCGATCACTAAATGTTATGTCACATTGGTTATGATTTGTTAAAATAATGTCAACTCTTCGTTTCACCAGAGTCATTAAAACGAACTAGAAGAGTAAAAGGTTTTTGTTTGTTTCACGAATAAAGTTGAAAACACGTTATCGTTGTTGAGTCAATGTTTTAAATTCTTCTATGAAAAGTAACAATTCTAAGTAAGGTATCTCTCTATATACTGTCAGCTAAATACATTATTCCTCACAAATATATTAAATATTTTACTATTTTAACTTTATATTTTTACATTCAAATTCAAAAGTTGAACTTAAAATTTACAAAAAGTCTCAACATTAAATTAAATAAGCTGATTACTGAATTAACAAAAACTGAAATGAAATTATTCAGAATCAGCACTGATTTTCTCGAAACTGGTGCTCCGGCATAACTTTAATTCGGACAACATAAAGAGTTGGGATAATAACGCTGTCCCAACAAATGGATCTAGTATAGTGCATCATCAATTTGTTATTTTATACTGAAACTACTAGTCGTTGTCTTCCATTGTATTGGGTTATATCTTATTTTGCTTAAATATAAGAGTAGTTATGCTTTCACGAGCAAAATAAACTAGCAGCAATAGTGTTAATTTTGTTGGTCGATAACGTAGTTTGGGAAACCATTATTAACTAGTGTTTTTTTTATATTGATAAGTTCATGCTGGAAGATAGTAGGGGAAAAAGGCAATTAGTTTTGCTCGAGGTAGTAAGTTTTTAATAATGACTATTTTATACCTAAAAATGCATTCACTAAGGAAGTTAAGGGTACAAGAGTTTGTGTTGTAATCCGTAGCAGTACAAAGGTGTGTGAGCGTGCAGACGGATGTGTGTGTGTTGGGGAGGGGTTGTTAACACATTGTGTCACTAATTCTGTATATACACTGTTTTATTTCCTTTAAACTTATCCAATTATCATTAATTACTTAATAAATAAAACAAATTAACTAGGGATTACAACTTGATTTGAGAATATGTGGATCGTCCTTAGTGAAAACAACTTTCGACGGGTTTTTGACACATTCTGTTGCATGTACATTCCCCTTTCCCCTTTCCACTATTTCTGTCTGAATCAACAGATGAGTTCATTTTCTCTATCTATCTACCTATCTATCTTACTATTTACCTATCTATCCATCTTTTTTGTTGATGTTGTCATTCATTCAGTGTTATCTATAAAATTATTAATTATTCTTAACAATGATATGAGCACACACAAAAATGATGATCACACAATTTATTTTAGATTAAACGAAATAATAAATATGTATAAATAATGAAACATAACTTAACGAAAAACAGCTTCGACTCCAAATGAAAACTGTTTTTTTGTTCACTAATTTGTACTTATCTTCTTTTCTTACTGATTATTCGGTCCTGGGTATGACCTTAAAAACATCCAGTGATGAGGCCTCCATTTGGGAGCTGTGGGGAATGTTGAGTTGCCCCTTTGTTGTCATTGCCCTCATGTCAACTCTGGTCTGGAGTTGTAGTACATGTAAGGGTCACATACAGGTCAAATAGAACCTACTAGTGCTACCAGATCAGGCTGTCTGAAGTTATTGACAACCTGCTCCCAAAAAACAAAACATTGATGGTTTATGTTTTTTTTGCAAAACTCAATCATGTTCTGCAAAATTTAAAACAGAAAAAACAACAATTTCCCTTCCTTCCCATTCCCCTCTCCCTCCTCCCCTCCGCATCCCTTTCGCTCTTTCACTAAACCAAGAACCATGCATAAATACTCAAACATATAAAGAACTTTAAGCATGAAAACTTTTACAAAATTAGCAGATACGGCATTAAATAAACTGAAAACGGTGGATATGCCGTCAAAGTAAAGAACCAAACCATATCTTACTAGTTATTCAATTATTTCTTCTTTTAATACGTTTTTTTTATTATTTCGTCTATTTGAACTTTTTTCTTCTTGTTCATTTTTTTTTTAACTTTCTTTTACTTACTTTTCGTCTCGTCGTTCATTTTTTTTGGTCTTTGCTCGTTTTCGCCTTTAGTTTTTTTCTTGTTGTTATTGTACTTTATATTTTTCATTTGCTTCATTCCATTCTTATTGTTGCATTTACTTACATTCTATACTTCATATTCTTCTGTTTCTTCTTTTCTACTTCATCTATTCATTTTTCTACTTCATCTTTTTATTTTTATTTGTCATCTTTTTCTTTTTCTCCTCCTATGTTTTCCCTTTTCTTTTTCTTCTTAATCTAGTTCGTCTGTTTAAGTGTGATATAGAACCAAGCGTGCGAAGTGCATTATGTAAATAATATATCTTGAGCCAATTTAGCTCGAGTTATACTCCAAGCAATCAGAAACTAATGAATACATACATTAATAGCCGTAATTAACCTTCTTATATTCTCATAGTTATAGTCAATTATTATGCACTGTATTATTAGAAAGTAACATATAATACGATAAACTTTTCAATTAGAAACTAATACACGCTTTTCAATTAATAATTAAAAAGCAACATTAAACCAGTACGTATTTTTATGTGATGTTTTCTCTCGCTTCTATCAAGCTTCAAGTAAAAGACACATGAGTACAATGAACTCTTGAGATAATGGACCAACATTAATTCGAAAGAAATACTGTCTGAAAGATGAATTAAGATTTAAATAAATTTAGCGAAAATGTGATCCATTGTATTTGTGATATCTCTTAAATCTCGTAGAATGTCTAACGTGTGTAGGCGTGGGAAATGAAAATCTTTGCTTTTCTTTTGATTTGATGATTCGATAGACTTTTTCTCTGGTCAATCGACAACATCATCTTTACTGATTTTACTTAAGGCTTTTTTAAATTTATCTATATCTACTATAGAGATTGGAGACATACACGAAATCCACTAATAAGGCGAATTCAAATGTTTATTCATTTCGAGAACACATCGTAAATAATCTATCATGTATTATGTCAAACATGTTAAACTACTTATTTAAAATGTGTAATATCATTTTATGAAGGGGGAAGAAAAAAACTCGTATCCATGAAGTAATGGAATTATAAACTCAAAGCTTACGATGATTACTTACATTTATATACTTTCGCTAACTATACTATAAAACCTTTTTAATACTATTGTGAAAAGAAAAACAATGTGGACGCCAGAATTCATTTAATTGATGATGACGTAAACAAATAATTACGTCATTATGTGTTCACGTAAGCGAACAAATATGCTAGTAAGCAAACAATATGTACATAGTTATATATATATATATATATATATATATATATATATATATGAAAAGGAAAAGTATGTATGTATATATGTATGCCCGTCAAGTTTATATTTTCTGAAACATCGTCAACTCGGACGTATAATATTTCAGAATTAGAAAAAATATCCTTTGGGGTTCAACGGAGCCATTTTCTCCAATGGGGGTAGCTTCTTTCCTCCATTTTCCAACGTTTTTATGTACTTATTTGAAGAAGAATAAAACAATGATATTATGTATAATTTTAGAAAATATGAAAGTCATTCAACCAGAAATGACATCAGTGGAAGGGAGTGCCGGGAAGAAATTCACTCCCACTGCATCCCCTTTTCCTTCTTTTCTTCTTTTCCTATTACTACCGTCCTTTCCACCTTCATTTCTTCTTTCCCTCTTACCTACCAACAGAACATTTTCTTACAAAAGTGTGTAGTGAAGCAAGGGGTGTCTAATCAGAAGCTGCACATTTTTTTAACAAAGGTTGCTCAATCAATAGCCGCAACCTTCTAAAAAAATAATATTGTATTAATTTAACAATACAACAATTATATTATTTAGTAATTTGTTAAAAATGCTAGTCATTCTAGAACCGGAAATTACAACAGAGTGTTAGTGAAGCAAGGGTTGCTCAATACGAATCCACACCTAGCAACGAAACGTTTTATTAACAAAAGTGTGTATGAAGCAAGACTTGCTCAATCATTAGCCGCGGTATAGCATACCTAGAAAATATCGGTGATTCTACAGTATAGCGTACATAGAAAATATCGGTGCTTCTGCAGTATAGGGGGCATAGGGAATATCAGTACTTCTGCAATATACTGTACATAGGAGATATCAGTGCTTCTGCAGTATAGGGTACATAGAGACTATTGGGGCTTCTGTAGTATATTGTACATAGGAAATATCGGTACTATTGCAGTATAGTGTACGTAGGAAATATCGGTGCGTCTGCAGTATAGATTACATAGGAAATATCGGTGCTTCTGCAGTATAGGGTACAAATACACTATGGGTGCTTCTGCAGTATAGTTTACATAGGTAATATCGGTGCTTATTCAGTACAGGGTACATAGGAAATATTGGTGCTTCACAGTGAACGCTACATAGGAAATACCTGTGCTTCTACAGTATAGGGTACATTGCAAATATGGGTACTTCTGCAGTATAGGGTACATATGAAATATCGGTGCTTTTTCAGTATAGAGTATATAGGCCATACCGCTGCTATTGCGGTACAGGGTACATACGAAATACCGGTCCTTCGGTAGTATAGGGTAACACAGGAAATACGTTTACTTATTTTTTCTCGGGGGACGGGAGACGGTGAATTTTTTTTCTGATCTAAAAAAATCATTTAATGTGGGAGAGAGTAAAAAAAGTTTTTTGGGGAAGGGGTGAACTTTTTTTTTCCTAAAAAAATAAATATTTTTGCAATCTTTTTTTTTGGGGGGGGGGAGGGGTGAAATAATTTTTGTTATCCTTTTTTTTGTCAATTTCCTGTTTTCGTTTTTGCTTTTTCTTTCGCAAATTATGATGTTTTGTGATGGCTTTTTTGTTTTTATTTGTTTATTTTGTTTTTTCATGTTTTTAGTCAATTGTTTTGTTATTTCGATTAGTTTTTTCATGTCTTTTGTAAATGTTTTTTTGTTGCTCTTTGGTTACAATTTTGATGTTTTTTAAGGCTTTTTTAAAAATTATTTTTTTAAAGTTGTTTCATGTTGTTTGCCATTTTGGCGCCAATTGTGATGTTTTACTTATTTTTTCTTTATTTTTCTTTTTTTCTTTTTTTCATATTTTTTTGTCAATGTCATTCGTTTATTTTGCTCTTTAACAACAATTTTTATATTTTTCTAATGTTTTTTGTCTTTTTATTTGCTTTTTTTATGTTTCTCATGTTATTTTGTTTCCTTTTGGCGCTAATGTTGATGTTTTTTTAAAGTTTTTTTAGTTTTCATCTGTTTTTTTCAATGTTTTACTAATTTTTTTCAATTTTTTTGTTGATTTTTTGCGTACAATTTTATGTTGTTTTATATTTTTTTAGGTTGTTATGTTTTTGGTGTTGTTTCATGTTTTTTTGTTTATTCTTTTCCTTTTGCACCCATTTTTATGTTTTTAGAGTTTTTTTTTAAAGATGTTTTAATCTTTTTTTTTGGTCTATTATGTTTCTGTTTTTTTTTGTGATTTAACACAAGGTTATACGATTATACGTCGAAGTGTAGAGGTAGTGTAGTATCTTTTTTATTGTCTCATTGTACTATCCTTCCAGACATTACCCCCTCCTCTTTCGAGAGGTGTGGAGTTAGTGTATTATTTATTCTGTTGTCATGATACCATCCTCCAAGGCCTTCCATCCTTTTTTTCTAGAGGTGTGGAGTTAGTGTAGTATATCTTCTGTTGTCATGATACCCTCTTCCTAGACAATCACTCTTCCTTTTTGAAAGGTGTGGAGGTAATGTAGTATCTGTTCTTCTTTCAACTAGCAAAAACATGCGACGGTTAGCTTGTGCAGTATACTGCACCTATTGAATACATTTATATGTGTCTTGTGCAGTATTGCGCCTCTATGGGATACGCTTACTTCTTCTTCTTCTTCTTCTTCTTCTTCATAAACAGGGAAACAAATGCACCATATACATCTGTTGATTAAACAGGGGCGCATTAATATGAGTATTTTTTTATAATAGTGACGCTACACGAATGAACTTGGTTTTGATTATTTGATACGACAGCCGCGCATTAACATGAGTTATTTTTTATGATAGTGAAATAACATAAACGAACATAAGTGTGGTTCTTTGATACAAAAGGGGCACATAAATATAAGTTATTTTTTATGATAGTGAAACAACATAAACGAACATAAGTGCGGTTCTTTGATACAAAAGGGGCACATAAATATAAGTTATTTTTTTATGATAGGGAAACAACATACACGAACATAAGTGTGGTTCTTTGATACAAAAGGGGCACATAAATATAAGTTATTTTTTATGATAGTGAAATAACATAAACAAACATAAGTGTGGTTCTTTGATACAAAAGGGGCACATAAATATAAGTTATTTTTTATGATAGGGAAACAACATAAACGAACATAAGTGTGGTTCTTGTATACAACAGCGCCGCATAAATATAAGTTCTTATGTATGCGCACTTGAATGGTGATAAGTACGTTTATAGTATGCGCACCGGGGCATAAACAGGTACGTATATAATATGCGCACCTAGGTGAAGATAGGTACGTATATAATATGCGCACCGGGGAAGCGATAGGTACGTATATAGTATGCGAACCGGGCATGGATAATTATATATATATATATATATATATATATATATATATATATATATATATATATATATATATATATATGATAGATATATATATATATATATATATATATATATATATATATATAGTGTGTGTGCGCAATGGAGCGGAAGTAAGTACGTATATAGTATGGGCACCGGGGCAGAAATAGGTGCGTATATAGCATGCACACCGGGGCGGCGATAGATACATATATAGTATACACATCGGGACGGCGATAGGTACGTGGATAGTATACACATCGGCGCGACGATACGTACGTATATAGTACGCGCACGTGGGCGGCTATAGGTACGTATTTTGTATCTGAACCGGGGCGGCGATAGATACGTATATAGTATGAGCACAAGGGTGGCGATAGGTAAGTGTATATATGTGCACCGGGGCGGAGATAGGTATCTATATAGTATGTGCATCGGGGCGGTGATAAGTACGCATGTAGAAGGCGCAGACATAGGTGGTACTTTTAGTAAAATATGTCATACTTTTTCTCTGGGCAACTGGAGGGGAGTGCTGGAGAAGAGACAGCTTTTGCCAAAGGAAACAGGTAGAAGGTGGCAACGGGAAGACGGGGACGGTTAAATGGGGCGGCCAGAGAAAATGGAGCCTTGGGCAATGCCGTGTAGCCCTCTAAGTATATATATATATATATATATATATATATATATATATATATATATATATATATATATATATATATATATATATATATATATATATATTTAAATACAGATTTTAATCAGACATGGACCAGTGGTTTCTGACAAGAAACAGGTTTAATTCCCGATTCCGTGATCTTCAGCATAGTCTGAAATAGTAAATGATGGAATTTCTTAAAAAAACATTTATAACCGTTATGAAACGCATATGCACACAGAATTTGAAATGGAGGGCCGGCGAGACGCTTAGATCAGAAAAATAGCCGTTAAGTAAGAGATTCTATATTTAGAAGTGAAGAACGAGAAAGAAAGGAAAAAAGAAAGAAAGAAAAGAGAGAAAGAAAGAAAGAAAGAAGGGAAAAATAAAATAAATTTAATAAAATTTATAATAATAAAAAACATTAATAATAATAAAAAAATTATAAAAAATTATAAAAAAATTTATGAAGAGTAAATAAAATATTATTTTTATATGTAGAACATAATTAAAGGTACGCAACTGGTCCATGTCTGATTAAAATCTGTGTTTGAAAATAAAAATAAAAATATTACGCTCTTAATTTAATTTAATTGAGCACTCTACTGGTATTTCCCTTTTATTCTTTTTTGAGTATACCTTTATACTTTATATATATTTATATATATATATATATATATATATATATATATATATATATATATATATATATATGGCAACTACTGATCAAGTAGCGTTATAAATCTACATACGGGTCCTCACGAACATACATCTCATTAATAGGCTGAATTTCCGTCGACACTCTCATAGTTGTCTATTAAGTCATAATGAATTTAAAATTACAAAGTAATACATATCGTGTAGGTTGGTCGAATGTTAACTGTATTCAATAAAAGAGAAGGATTTTAGAGAAACATGCTTATTTTTTAATGTCTTAGTTTCTTTTTTAATTAGTAACTATTGGTTTCACATGTGTAGCAATCATAAAGTAGATTTACTTTTTATTGGGTATACGTGTCCCTGTGACTTTATTTGACCAATCAGACAGCAAGGCGCATTGATATCGTTAACGAAGAGCAGACGAAGAGCAGACGATACCCTGGCACCAGCCAGGAAGCATCGCCTCAGCCTCTCTCCTACCACCTTGTCCACTGGACGCTCGCGGTGTCTGCTATCTTCGCCTGAATATATTTGAACATCTTCTTTTTTCTTCTTCTTGTTCGTTTTCTTTTTTCGGTCACTGTTTTAAGTTTCTTCCACCTATACCCTAAAGGTATACTTAATCATTAATATACGAATACACCCCTTTCGTTTGTTGTGGAAAGGCGTTTTGTGAGTTTCGTTTATTCAGTTCATGTGTTGAATTAAGATAGGGGATAACAAATCCCCTATTCTTCCACGTGTTGCGCATTTCTTCTTAATTTTGTTGTTTTCTGCTAATTATTGAAGCATTATTGAAACATATCTGCAAGTCTCTAAAATATTTAAACCCCATGATATATATATATATATATATATATATATATATATATATATATATACTTTGTTTTAAATCTCAACCGTTTCCTTACACTAAATTCAAACAAACATACACAACACGCTGAGCAAATAACGCGTCCCAACGAGAGTATCACGTGACTTCACATTTCCGAAACAGATGACAACAGAAGCTGAAGAGAGCCGGATGGCTAAGTCTTTCCGTGCTTGAAACCGACGGTACGAATGTTGTACTAATTGTTTCTGTACCAAAATAAATATATATATATATATATATATATATATATATAACGAGACAGATATTTGAGTCCTAGCTTTATACACGGTGGCCAAAACGTCAGTGAGTGATTATTGTGGAATTTACAATTTTAATGAATGATTTATTTTTGATGGTACCTCAATTAAATTTAAACATAATATGAAACAGTTTGCAATGTCAACTGGCCTTCACGTTCCTCAGACTTTATCAGCACTGACTTTTTATTGTGGGAGTATCTCAAAGAAAATGTTCATATAAACACACATAAACTCTGGAGGAATTTATGGAGAACATCAGGAATTACATCGGGGAATTAAACAGTAATCCAGTTATCCTGCAATCCGTTATGGATAATATTTTAAGAAAGACCACCACTTTGTTAAGCTGTAAATAGAAACCATTTAAAATATGTTATTTTTCATAATTAAATTATTTTTAATTTTTTTTTATTTTCATAAAAAAATCTCTATTGTTTTCGTCATACTAGGTTAACATTTATTAAGACCGCATCAAAAATAAAAAAACATCGATTCAAGTTAAAAATAAAACCCTCACTATCCTCAGTTGCTTCTTGCTTACCATGTATATGTCAAAATGCTTTTAATAGTCCAATGTATTCAACCTAATATTCAAACATAGTCATGAGATAAAAAACACAGACACATTACAATTAAATTAAATATCTCAATGAAATATCCCTTACATAGTATTCTTAAAACAGTCAATTAAAATTGATTTTACATCTAATTAGCCTGCAATATTTAAAAATTACACATCATACTTACATGTGTAATTTGGTAAAACAAAGTTAACCTTCTGTAATTGAACACAAAACGTAAAGACAATCTATACAATAACGTGTTTTAATCAAATAGAAGAAAATAATGTGAAGCAGTAAATAATATCCGATATTTAATAGGTTGACGTATGACAAGTTCACAGTGTGAGAGTAAAGCTCCTCCACTTTTCTCTTTAATTATACGAACTGACAATACTATTTTAATAGGATCAAATATATAAATATCAAAATTGATTGGACATATATGATTATTTTTCAGAAGACGGGAACACATTTACCATAACTTACAGAGGGCACCTTTATTGTATTAAAATAATATAAACTCCGGTAAATAGAGTTGCTATAATTTATATAGAAGACGATTCTTTTGATATTCCTGCAATGTTATTTGTTTTTGCATTCAGAGTAGCACTAGCAGACAGACCCAAGCCTGCCAAAGATTTAAGATTATTTCGTGTGTATATTTGCATATTAACATTTCATTCGATTTTACATTTTATAATATTCACCATTTGTAATGTCCGCTTGATTTCTGGGAATTTAAACTGAAATAAAATGAAAACATATATATATATATATATATATATATATATATATATATATATATATATATATATATATATATATGAAGCAATCCAACAAAAGATATACGCGTCAACATATTTTGCTTGAACTTTGAATTCTAATAAAATTTGATTGACACCTTATTTTATTACTTCATTTTATATTATAATATATATATATATATAAGTAAACATGAAACAAGAGAAAAGAAAATGTTATTTATTAACCAATCAAAATGCAGAGACCGTTGTAAAAGTAACCTTGACTGATATATAACGAGTTTTTTTCAGTTATATGTTAAGTATAACAATTATTTTAAATCCTCGTGACGACAGTTTGAAATGGCTCCTAAACCTGAAGTTGGCTCTAAAGGTGCTAAGAAAGCTGTTATGGCTAAACCTGCCGTTCGCAGTGTTGATGGAAAGAAGAGGAGAAAGAAGAGGAGGGAAACTTATTCCATCTACATTTACAAAGTTATGAAACAAGTTCATCCTGACACTGGAATTTCCAGCAAAGCCATGTCTATTATGAACAGTTTTGTGAACGATCTTTTTGAGAGAATCGCGAATGAATCCGGCCGGTTGGTCAATTACAGCAAGAAAAGTACCCTTACTAGTCGTGAAATCCAGACTGCCGTTCGTCTCCTTCTCCCCGGCGAGTTGGCCAAACACGCTGTCTCTGAGGGAACCAAAGCTGTCACCAAATACACGAGCGCTACATAAACTATTAACGAAACCAAGTCTTCGTGACAACTTAAGACCCCGTTAATGGTTCACTCAATATACACCTTTAACCGTTTAACAACTGTAACGTTCGCATTATGTGAATCTGTAGTGGAGTATTTTACATTTATTCTCGTCTTTCCTCATTAAAATAAAACCACAAACGCGTTTTTAAAGAATCCTGAAAGCCTTACAAATGCTTTGGGTTCTGACCACGTTCCAGCACCACTACGAGATTACTCTTTGTAAACAATCCAACGTGACACGTCGAAAATCACTTCTCTTCGTGTACTCTTTATTTACTTTTTTACTTTATTTTTCATGAAATGAACACAACCGACCCAGATTCCTGTTTATTTGTGAGGTGATTGAACAATTTTCTTCGTTTAATCTTCCAAAAACAAAATGTTTATCATAGGCAATCTGTTTTACACGCTTTACTACAATAAAACGCCACGTAATTATCAGTCTTTTCTGTTGGTGTTTTTACAATCTACGAAAATATACGCAATAAATGTTTATTTAAACAACGGAGTGACACCCCCTTCCTAAATGTCAAATATCCTCTAATGAAACAATAGTTGTGCTTATTTGACTTGTTTAATGGCTACAAATTGTGTAAATGGAAGAAATTTCATCTATTACTAATATATGAATTCAATTATTTGTTTAAATTCTTACAAGGATTGCTTTAAATGGATGCTTATGCAGTTTACGGACTGGCCTATTTTTAGGTAGAATTTTCTAATAAAATTCACTACTCTATCGCTTTATTACATTTTAGGTGAAAGTACGGAATAGTTAATCAACACCCCGCCATGTTAAAAATGGGTGTCTAAATTCTAACGTTATTATTTCAGCTCGGTCCGTGAACTCCATAAATATATTTAAATGATACCGGCATTATATTTATGGTTTCCGTCAAAATCAAAGATTTAATTAAATGTTTAACTATGCATTATCCAGTTATAAGTTTATTTTACTGAATAAAACAAAATACAAGTATTGTTGGTGATGGTAATACGCAGGCTTGTTTCTCGCTTGTTTGTTGCATTTTTTATCTTTTTTTTTGTGAAATATAAACCTAACTTATTCTACCATGAGGCAATAGATGTACAGTTAAAAGAAAATGTATCATCTCAAACTAATACTAGTAGGAACAGACATTTTAGTTTTCAAAACTAAACTAGGGCTTTTGATCTCCTAAAATAAAATTCTACGGAATTAAATATTGTTCTATATAAGGAACGATTTGTAAATATTACAGCGACGACGTAAAATACATAGAACTATCTTTACGATTAAATTTTACAAAAAAATAAAACGAATTGTTTAGTTTTTGTAGACAATACTTACATAAGCAGTCCGAGTTAACTATCCATTAGGACATTTTGTAAATAGCTGGAAACAATTTACTTTGTTTCTAATCTTGTTTCAATACATCCCTGAAATGTTGTATTGTAAATTAGATTATAAATGTCTAAATTGCAATTAGTTTGTACTTGTGTAGATCATCGATTTAGAATATCCAACGGAATCTGATTTATTTGGCGCATTTCTGCCAACGATAGCGCATTCTGTAATCTTGTTTGAATTGTTTCGAAAACTAATGTTCATCTTTCAAGAATTTTACAAGGAAATAGGGTGGGTAGTCAGACTGAAATACGAGTATACTCTCGTGAAACACTGGATACGTACAGCAAGTAAATTATAACAGCAAACGTTTTAGAGTTGAGCGATTTTTTATTTTTTATTTTAAAGATTTTACTAAGTTTAAAAATGGCCAACATATATTCGAATAGATATTTTTTAATGGCAATTATGTTTATTCATTCACATTAAGTAATAATATTAAAGCTGCGTTTCAGCTCCTGAAATCAAATTTTAATAAGATTTGATAGTTTTGTAAAAACACCCCGATTTACTTCAGTAATAAAAGCATTTAATCTGGCAACATATTCGGAGGACCATGTCTGCTATTTCCTTCTCACACGGATAATCGTAATAAATAAACATGTTTTTAAATTCATTTAAACCTAATTTTAGCACTCTAAGTTTGTTCTTAGACGGAACGAAAGTCTCAATTTAATAATGAAACATACATACTTTCATTTTTTTTATTTAACCAAAATGCAATGCAAGTATGATACAGAATAGACAATTATCTTTCTATTAACACTTTTACAGATATTTTTTCTCGAAAAGTTATTTAGATCAATGGTTAATTATTTTAAAGAATATAGTTTTATTTTAAAATAGGACTACATTTGCAAACACGTCAGCGGTAATTCAGGCCGTAATTTTGTTCAAGGATAACACCTGGAGGCGGTACCCACCATGCCTACATATGACTTTCGAAACACATCGGCTACTTAGCAGGAAAGCGAAGGAATATTATTGCCCTCTGTTGTACACCAATCGTAAAAACTCGAGTCGTGACATCTCTAAGTGATGTTATTGCATGCTATAGCAATATACTGCGTAGTGTTTGACTAACGCTGTTCCTATTAATGTTCCTTGGTTGACGCAGATTACCTTACATTTCCAAAATCTATTTCGAATAAATATAAAATAAACTAATATAAAATAACGAAGATAGATTTGAATAATTATAATACACTCTTTTAAGTAAAATTTAATATATATATTATATTGTAATACAACTCTAGTAGCGTTCAGGTATCGAATTAAATATAAAAATGTAAGCAACGTTTTTTAAGCTCTTAGTAATCTCATATTGAAGTTTGTACTTGCGTAAAAAGAATTGAATTTAATTTCGGAATCCTTAACTTAAATTTATAACAAATTATTCTAACTTGAGTATAGGCTATACTAATGCATATTAACTGATATCTATTTTATTTTACTTTTAAACTTAATGATTAAAATGTGGAAGTGATTTATGTAAGAATTTGATGAAATAGACTTCTGGTATACAAATAAACTTTTATTTTAATTCTGCCTCAACCATTTCGCATCTGTCTTATACTTTTCTTCATAACGGAACGCTAACAAAGTGCGGCATGAATGCACAGACTAACAACAAACAAAATTACCGAGTTCACACCCTTTGTTAATCGCGATTAACACTTGATTTAATAAAGTGTGATGCTTCTCTGAAAAAGCTCGTTTATATAAGCTTATCTTTTTTCAGTGACAACCTCAACATCACCAGTACACGATGAAGAAAACCGCACGATTTCCAATTATAATCAGTTAATTCCTATTTAACTAAGATTAGTATGTAGGCACAATAGCGCACATTTTTGAACTCGCATATATACGATGATCAAAAACATATCTAAAAATGTGAAACATAATAAAATTATAAGTTGTTACAAAATACAGTCGTACCTTTTTATTTTAGTAGGCGATGTTGTAGATATTAAACACGATAGAATTAACACGGCCCATAGTGAACCGAAACAAACCACGATGCCCTATATATCTTTAGCTAGACTTTTACAAATGTAACGGTACTAATACTTTGACATGCCCTGCACAGAAAACGAAGCTGATCTGGGATTATATCCTTCATTTAGTAAACGGTAGAGAGTAAATAAAAACTCCTCATATATTATATTTAAAAGATGCAATAATCTATTTATAATTAGTGTTGCCTATATTGTATTTAATTCCTTTCTAGGTTTACTAAAAACATCGATGTTCCCATAAAATATGATTTAGTTTTTTAAGACGTCTTACTTTTCAACTTTCTTTCATCTATAAATTTAACTACGTCATATAAGTTCACTTTTCTAACCTTATTTGTTCAGACATACCTAACTTGAAAATATCTTTATATATTACTGTTCCCATGAAATAGGATTTACTTATGGAAGCCGTCTTACTTCTCACCTTTCTTCTATCTATGCATTTTCCTACGTCTTACAGGGCCATATAATTTCACTTTTCTAACCTGATTTGTTCAGACATACCTAACTTGAACATATCTTTATATATTACTGCTTTCTGATGTTTCCTTGTCTTGCGTTTTCTGGGCAGCAGTCTTACATCTTCATGGCATGATATACAGTTATTGGCCACGTTTTCAATATATTAGTAGCAAAAACGACACCGAGACAAGATAGTTTTAAAACTATCAAATATCGAACTAGCATTGTCACCTGCACTGATGATTCAACAATTAACTGCATCGATTAGCAAGCAGTTCTAAATGGCAATCGTCTTGAAAATAAAGGTCAAATGTTTACTAAAAGGGTTAATAACTAATAAAATAATAAACACTACTGACTCTCGTGGATAAATAAATGGTTCATCTCGATATTCCGTATACGAGCCCACGTTGTTAACGAAAGTTATATCGGTCGAAACGTTGTGAAAATAATAAGTGATGAGTAATAAGAATAATCTAAATAATAAACATTGTTTATTCTCGTCCAAAAAATTCAAAACATAAATAAATTCAAACTACATTTTAACAACTATTAAATGTAAGTAAACGATTTGTTTAATTGAGTGTGAAATCGTTTTCCTCGCGCAAGAGAAATGGTATTTTCTTTTTAATCGAAATTGCTTATTTAAAAAGTTTTCACAATTTACAAATTACTTTTAGTGATTGGTCACGAATCTCTAATTGTAGTAAGGCTTTCTGTCTTTCGATCCCAAGTACAAAGGAAATTATGTTTAACTCAAAGAATAACTTCCAAGAATTTAATCAGGGTGGAAAGCATGTTAGTTTATCTTAAGAGCCGACCATCGTTGATCAACTAAGTAAAACCATGTCCCTCTTAACCGCTGATAATACAATAGTAGTTTTTTGTATTTTGAGTTTACATTAAAATCACGTATAACTATTTTTAGAATGCGTATGCTTTATTTAGATATTTAAAGCAGAAAATAAACATATATAGTGAAGTTTTATTTCATGGTTCTGGTCTGCACCCAGAGAGGTAAACACTTCCGAAATTTTTATTTTGGAGAAATATGTGAAAGTTAATTTATATCCTTGCCTATAAAACACCAACATATAAATTACTGATTATATACATCGAACAAGATGCATTTCATGTGTAACGAGACACTTGCTAGACAATGGCGTGAACTATGTTTAGAATATCGAGTATTAATAACCTTATCCCAAATGTCTTTTGGATAATAACTAATGGCCGGTTGCTTCTGTTGACACGAGTAAAACAATCAACATTAAATGACAATTCGGTTTCCTTTCTTTCGAAAATCCACGAAGTTAACATAAAATACAATTGTAGGGCAAATTAATCGCATTGATTTGCGCTTAGTACAAAATAAAAAAAAGTATATAAGCGATATTTACAAATTAGTTAAAGTCTATTGTAACACAAATATCTTCAAGATGACACTAAATCAAACGGAAGTGTTCCCATCGATATAGACTTGATTTTTAAAATGTTATACATAAGTCAATTTGCACTGAGAGGGTGCACGCTTTAATATTATATATCTTCATCGATGAAAAACAACTAAGAACATTCTTTAACCTAATTTACAATTACATGGCTCGTTATATTTAACTATCTCGAAATATCAAAACTTTTAAATAGAATACTGAGTTGTAAATACAAAGATACAGGGATGACCTCTACATAATAATTATAATTGTTTACTTTTATTATATTACCATCTGCTATCCTAACAATGACTGTGTGAACGTCGTTTATTGTGTAGCTACACCTTATTACTACTTGCCCTTAGGTTATTAGTGAGAGTCTTGATTGAAAGCGCTAACAAAGTGATCATAATAGATTACATAAAATGTCTGCAGATATTCGCACCTAGAAAATACTCGTGATTATAAACGTTACATGAACGGTTATTGTTGTGATTGCATAAACAAAATAGATTCAGGAGACTTTCTTATGGATTGAAACTAATGTCTTTTGCAAGAAGATGTTATACTTATATTTAATAATACACGTTAATATGTACATATGCTACTCTCTGTATACATTATATCAACGCAGACATACACATGACACTCGTATAGATCTGCATCAAACACAAATAGCAACCAGTCAACGATATATAATAATGCACAGATATATGTCAGCAAGCAGAGATAGGTACATTCTCTCATTTATAGCTATTAACATTTATTATAAATAAAAGCATCAATATTTGGCATATTTTTGTGTGATTCCGATAACAATGAGAAAGGTCGGTTGGATTACTGCGAAAAGAAATCTTAGTAAAAATACCTGTGTTATACTGATAATTTCTCATGACTTAACAATATGTAGGTGGGGTATACAATCTGATATTCAGATGTTAATTGATGCTCAACTAATTCTGTTTTTAAATGAGTTTAACCGCGTTTTGTTGGAGAACTTACTTTACAGTCTTCACATTAGTTTACGTTAATATAGAAAACATAAAACAATCATTGAAACGTCAGAACAAAAAGAACTATGTCGTGTTATGCGTTTAAGAAATAAAAAGACGGCGTGTAATTTATTAACGGAAATAAAAAATGTCAAACTTTTTGTTTTTAACTATTTTATTTGTATTGAAATAATAAACTTTGCTCGTGTTTACACATAACATTTTTCAAAGAATCATCTTAAAAAGAGCGTTGATATAATAACGCATTTCATACGCCATATTTTGTTGTGAACTCGATTGAATAAATTAAAATATTACATTCTTAAATTGCTTTCATAATTCAATATTTTGTTGTGAACTCGATTGAATAAATTAAAATATTACATTCTTAAATTGCTTTCATAATTCAATATTTTGTTGTGAACTCGATTGAATAAATTAAAATATTACATTCTTAAATTGCTTTCATAATTCAATATTTTGTTGTGAACTCGATTGAATAAATTAAAATACTACATTCTTAAATTGCTTTCATAATTCAATATTTTGTTGTGAACTCGATTGAATAAATTAAAATACTACATTCTTAAATTGCTTTCATAATTCAATATTTTGTTGTGAACTCGATTGAATAAATTAAAATATTACATTCTTAAATTGCTTTCATAATTCAATATTTTGTTGTGAACTCGATTGAATAAATTAAAATATTACATTCTTAAATTGCTTTCATAATTCAATATTTTGTTGTGAACTCGATTGAATGAATTAAAATATTACATTCTTAAATTGCTTTCATAATTCAATATTTTGTTCAGAATATTTTGTTCACTTTACAGTTTTTTAAATATTATTTTTTTATGTACTCGAAAGTCTTTTAAAAATTAGAATACCAAGTTTCTTTTTCGATATAATGAATATGATATTCGATATAAAGTGTCCGTGCATAATAACTCTAACATCAATACGAAATATGTTTGGTTTTCCGATTAGGATTCCTCTGTTTCTCGTCATCGAAGCCAAAGAATCAATGAAATAATTATGGGAATATAATATTGGTGCCTTTGAATAGCATCCGTTCATTACAAAAAATGCACAACGACTTCCTTCTAAACGAGGCTAACCTTTTTAGACCATCGGGAGTTTGTCGATGAATATTAATCAGCGTCCAATGTAAA
>OY744555.1:37426310-37526310 GCA_963556195.1 Sepiola atlantica
TACGGGTAGGAATTTTTCTTCAGCGTACTTCACACACTCCATCCACTCATGCATAGAGATTCATACTGTAGTGATGTGGTAATGAAATGGCTTTGTTAATATGTAGTTATACATGACAATAAAAGTGTAAACATTTGGGAATTTCCTTGCTTTTGTACATTTAGTGTATATGAATTCATCTTAACCCTATTAAGGGCACATGATTTCAGTATACTGGCATTTATCATGGAATGTCACTACTTTAGTAAGGCTATGTCTCAAGACAATGGTAATGTTTAAGGTTTTTTTGAATTTTTTAGAAAACTAAGGTATATGGTAAACTGAAATTAAAATGCCATCAACTAAACCCTAGAACCTCTATATCTGCCAAAAATTAGCTGAATCCATCAAATAGTTGATGAGATACAGGGTGGCACATACGTACGTACGTACACACAGATAACACACAATCATGTCTGACCTTTCTGGATCTCTGGGTTGCCTTGGCTAATGATGCTGCAATTCTACACACTTATAGAAACTATCAAAAATATTTTGTGCAAGTTTAAACTAATTTGGTTTATTGGTTTTTGAGTTATGATTGATCAAAGAAATGAGATTTCTAGCATATACCGTTGTTGAAGTCTATGAAGGGATAGAGCGCTCTCGCGCCTCCCTTGACATATATATATATATATATTGTTTTAATCGAATTTCTTAATAAATTCACCGATTATGATTTGCGTATCTCCTCACGCGCCTGATGAAGATTCATGGAAGTCGAACATGTTAGCAGTTTTAGCGAGTTTTTATTCTACACTCGAACAGAACATGTGATTATTGGTCCGTCAACACTAAAAAGATAAATAAAAAAAAAAGAAACAGGAATTCTCCCTAATGCCACACGATGTTTGAGATGCAGAGTGAGTCATTTTCAATTTTAAAATATGGCAACAAGAAACTGATGCGAAAACTCATGACACTAAAACGAAATAAAATAAAACCCTGAGGCGATTTCTAATTCTCAAACTGTTTAAATGTCAAAATATTTTTGACAATTACTGGATGAGAACTTAATTCCGAAATGCATGCTAATTTAACAAGATATACCCATTAATAACACGCTAAGCTATTTTAAATTATACAAAAATAACATTAAAATTTCAAAATCGTAACTGAATCTTATCATAATTGAATGTATAATTTATGCCTAGCTCCATGACCATATAACAAGATAAAATTATTTCTGTTTTATTTCATGATTATTTTCAATTGTAAAATACTTGGCGAAATTAAATTGGCTGTTCTATTTTCGGAAATACATATTTCGAATCATTATCGATTAAACAGAGAATATTTAGAAAATAAAAAAGAACATTTTTGAGAATAAATGTGTTTTTTATTTTTCAGCATGTGAATAAGTTTTTTTATAAATACATTCGTATGAATCAGTCTGGTATACATTTTTCCGCTGGATTTTTTGTTCTCAGCATTTGTTCTCCGATTCTTTCTAGAAACGTAGGGATCACGGGAAGGTAACCAACATCCATCAATTAAATGGTACAATAACACCGATTTAATTCGAACTTGGCTAATTCAGGTCGTCCGTCCTTGGTGTTATACACTTCATCACCACTACACCCCGCTTCTTATATGAAATGTTAATTGTTATACTAATTAATTATTCTACCAGTTTTTAGCATTTTCACCTGGACAGTAAGTTTTAGATGGTTAACACTGTTAAAATACTAGCATCACCTGTCTCATACATTTCTCTGATTTAAAAAAACATTGTCCTGATATGAATTTTAAGCGTTCATTGTCAATAGTGCATTGGCGTGCTCTATTTTCTTGATCACGGACCACCCTTCTGAAAAGATAACACAAAGATGATTCGAATGAAACAGTTTAAGGCAGCTCTCAGTAGAAAATTATACTTGAAAAATCGAGAAATTTGAATTTAAAAATAAATAAATCTATGCACCCCTTTTAAAAGTTGTTCATGGTGTTTCGATTATGACGATAACGAGACGTGGTTCGTCCGGGTAATTTAATGGGTAAACCAAATTCAAGTTATATGAAAACGATTCTTTTAAAAATAAGATAGATATTTTATACAAGCTGGCCGCTTGAAACGCAGAGAAATTCTCAAACGGTTATTTATTTTTACGGATTACTTTTATAACTTTTTTGAAGAACAAATATTATAATACACTTACAGATGCTAAAAATGTCGTCCGTGCCAATTAAAGAAGTGAATAACATAGACACAATAACATTTAAACAAAATAAAATTTAAACATGAAACTTTACAACCTATAATCTTCCTCTTTTTAGAACACCCATGTAATCATATTTATTAATTAATATTAAATAATTAATAAAGATCTAATCATTTCCTGATTTCTGTAAATATTTTCATATTATTTTTGTTCGGTTGTCTTCATTAAAATCATTCTTTCGTTTATAATTGTTTATTTGACCTTCTTCTAAATGTAGCGAAAAGTACGCTACAAGGTTGGTCGACAACGGCAATTGGCAGAAGAAACAGGAAAGCAAACACCTTGCCTCTGTAATTGTGGATAGAGGGGGTGTTGCAACAGATTGCCGGTTGCGACCTTGGTTTTGTATGTGAAGCCAAGGTCTCGTAGATTTTAGTAATAGGAGGCAGACTATGACTTACCGAGGGTCTGAAAAGCAAGCACTAAACTGCCACATACACCCTCTTTTATTTAGCAAAAAGTGTGTCATGTGACCGCTATGCAAATTCAAGTTGATAAATAATCAATCTAAACAAGGTAGCTGCTTCCCCATAATTCTGCCAGAAGACACCGGAAGGTAAGGACAACTCTTCCTGACATAAAATAATATGCAATTTATTAAATAATCTCATGTACATGCATGGTATGGCATTATAGGTCATCTGCTAGGCCAGTCATCTTTATATTAATACGATAGCATGGGTGTTCGTGTATCACGCTTACAGGAAAAACTTTGCGCATGCGCCCCGCACCTAGATTTGGAAAAACAGTCAAGTCACCTAATTTTCGAATTATCTTCAAGTAATTAACTTTGGCGTAATGGATAGCGACGTAAAATTTTGACGTCGGCCCGATTGGTTTATAGTTCGATCCCGACACACCTCTAAGATGTGTTTCTGCATCTAAGGGGGGGGGGAGGAAGGGGACGACCAGAAAGACACATATTAATACGATAACGTGTGTGTTATTTTGTGTGTCACGCTTACATCAAAAGCAACGACCTTCCGAATCTTTGTATGCTACTCATGAATTGGAGCCAACTTTAATTTAATCTAAAGCATTTACAAAGTAATGTTTAGTCGTCGAAATATTACCTTTACTAGAAATATGGTATATAAATAAGTTTTGTAAATTGTGTCATGTATTGTTCATTTTTTAAAATAAATATGCAAGTCAAATCTTATCACATTTTATTCAAACATTTATAGGTTAGGAACAAGATAATTAGTATTGAAAACATAATTTCGTGTAATTTATACGGGTCCTGCTAGTGAAAATAATTGCACTTAAATACTATATTTATTTTGGAGCTCTGTAATATCAACAGTTGATAACTTAATGAATCACAAACTATCCATTCTAATTTCACACGTTCTATACACTTGGTATTCGAAAATATTCACACATGTAAATAAATATAAACAAGATAAACATATTCAGAAGGAGGACAAAATAGTCAACTGCGTGAATTAAATTGCGAGGAGGTGGAATAAATTGGCATGATGCAACCTGCTTCTTTGAGGTTATTCGTATAATGTCGGGAAAAGCTAATGGTTGTTTAGCCAACTTAGTAATTAACCGATTATTCTATGTTGGATAATTGCCCGATGGGGCCTGACGCATCTTGAAGTGGACGCATGTGTGAGAGATCGTTTGGTTTGGCTTGCGCGATTTAGTGCGGGTTGACCCGTACAGTCAAGTGCAGAATCAACTGGTTCTTACAGTTGGAGCTGACAAACGTTGACAGGCCACCATTTTGATGAGACCTTTTAGGTCGGGAGTTTAAGGAAGGCAGGCTGTGACAAATGCACCTGCGCATGAGGATTCTGTGACGTCACGGGCTTTTGTGTGGGAAGAAGAGTTTTGTCAGTCTGGCTTTTGGAAGCCGGCCGAACGGACAATTCCTCTATGTAGTCTTCAACATTATAAGGGGAATTAAATTCCCTAAGAGATTACAGGCATGATATTTCTTCTTCCCCCCTCCTCGAATGGCTAAGGACTACAGTATGAATTAACTACGATAAAGTAGTAATTGGTGTCTCCCTCGACGTTAGTGAGGCATCTCTGTGGCCGACAGAAATCTAACGCATGACATAAACAAATGAAAACTAAAAGATAGTTGCATCGTGAGTTTAGTGTTATAAAGGTTTGTTACAGACACAACGGACGACGAGGTTCACGGCAGAAAGAAAGAAGACATAATTCAACCACTAGATGGCACACCCCTCCACGCAACGATGAAGAAAAAAAGGTACGAGAAATGTTGGCGTTAAAAATGACCAATTGTTTAAGCGAGAACTGCCAACGCCCATTCGGGGACGGTATACGGAGCGAGAACTGCCACGGCCCATTCGGGGGGTATACAACATCTATACGAATTAACTGGTAGAAATTTCACAGTTGCTTACTTCATATATCTGGGTAATTCTCTGCATTGTAGTTGTGTGTATTCTATGCATGCATTACATGCTAAATGCTGGCTAATAAAAAATTCGAAAACGGAAGAAGAGGGTAGCCATAAAAACAACAGGTATACCCCGTCGAATCTTAATAGAAATATCTTAGTTTTTCCACGTCTGAAAATGTAGACTAGTCGCATAATATAAAGACAATTACACTGGCATTAAATTGATAGATAATATTTATAAGATGGCATCTAATTTCTGCCCCTTTTAACCACCAACCCTGTTTACCTTGTTCTGTTTACATACTTACTTTCTAATTTTTACCCACACCACGATATCTACTATTTATTCAGTTACAAGTTACGAGACCGACAGACAATCTCCTGCTGCAACCTCTCTGCGCATATGATTACATCCGCATGTGTGTATTGTGTGTGTGTTTTGGCGGGTGTGTGAAAGTTTGTCAATTTCTGGATAGATCATGAAGAATATCAAATACAATTTCTTTTAGATTTTTATTCACTCGTCATTTACCGAATAAAATTACCAGTACAGCCAAATCAGACAGTCTTACCACTAGAGTTAGGCATAACTTTGAATTTTCACATATTTATAAAATCGGGGGACTTATATTTTGAGACATGTCCGTCCGTCCGGATTTTTCTCCGCAACCATCCATTGAATTTCTCTGAAATTTTGCATGAAGTTGTAACTTTGGTCAGGGTAGAAAGTGACATCCTCCGATTTTTTAAAACAACTCTGGTTAGCACCCCCAGAGGGTAAACAGGCCCCGAAATGGCATATAAAAAATGATATAACTGTCCATCCATCCGTTCAATTTCTCTGAAACTTGGCCAAAATGTGAGGGCAATTGTTACTTATAGAAAATAAGTATCGCTAGCCTTGGAAAACAACTGGTTCGCGCCCCTAGGGGGTCAAAATCCCCCAAAATGGCAAAACTGAACCTTTTCTCCTATAACGTTTGATCCATCCATTCAATTTTTCTGAAACTTAGCCAAAATGTAGCAGCAATTGTTCTGGATATAAAATGAGCATCCTTGACCTCAGAAAAATTCTGGTTCGCGTCCCCAGGGGGTAAAATGGGGGTAAAAAATGCCCCCAATTGCCCAAATTTATTGCATTTTACACTCGTCACTTACAGAGGGGGACCACACACGCGCGACTGGTTACCTATTCATTGTTCAATAATTCTATATTCAATTCTGATTCTTTGCACAGGATTTCGCTTCATCCGTATCTATTCTGAAGATGTCAAGAACACAAACCTCGCTAGTTGAATTTTATTAAAATCCACTAGAAGAAATGTTTAATATAAGAGAATACAACGTAACTGTTACTATTGCCATACGTTAAATGAGATATACCTAATGCGCTTTATCTGATATGATCTTAAGATGTATTTGATCACAACAGACTTAATAAACTGTGTTTGATGTAATGGGTGTCGGAAACATAGATTTCACTAGAAATTTCGAACTTTTCAAGTTTATTGATATTTTTCTGAAAGTTAAAGTTTAGTAACTTCTTCTGACTGAGTCCATAGGAGCAAATGAAGTCTACTTTGTGATTCTTTGAAAGATCATTGAAATCTCCGGCGGATATGCCTAGGCTTTCAAAGACATACAAAAGGAATTATATCCGTAAACAAAAGTCCAACTACTAAAGAGTGGCTGTTATTCCTCGAAGCGCAACATTTAAAAGAAATAAGTTCACGTTTTATACGATTCTATTAAGTGCGTTCGTTTTTACTAAATAACATAAGTTCGTTTCTAATTCTATATTTACTATAATTTGACTACAATATTCTATTACAAGTGCGCGTTAAGCATAATGGATACTCTTCAGGACTATGAAGTTATCTATTCCTTGTAAAAATAACATCGGATCTATTGTCCTAATTCAGCCATAATATATTTAAGGAAAATATCAACTGGATAATTGCACCACAGGTGTGTGTATAAAGTTGCAAAGTCAATGTAATGCGTTGTCTGAATGAGTCGTATTTGGTTTCAATCACACACAACTATATTATTTTAGAACTTATTAAAATTAAAGAGTACTAAATTAACTTAAAATATTTTCAAATTGGAATTATATTTACTGTGCCATCCAGATTTTTTAATCTCAAAAATAATCTCTTCAGAATAATGCATATAAAAATATCATACGACCAATTTTTTATAATTGACCGATAATTTCTTACAAATACCTAGAGTACGTAGCAGCAACTACCAATCAATAGACACACTACTGCTCCATGTACTCCTCTAGAATAGGTACGTCCCCAGTACATACTTAGATTAAAACAAAACTTCCAGACGAATTTCCGGTGGTAGATATGTCGGTGGGCTAAGCGTGTGCAAGCAGAAGGGGCATACTTATCAGCTATCTGAAATATTTTTCCGGCCTAATGTCGGATACGATTTAGAAAAACCTAATATGTATATATGTATATATATATATATATATATATATATGCATATATATGTATCTGTATATATATATATATATGTATATATATGTGTATGTATATATATAGGTATATATAAACATATACATTTGTATATATATGATTATATATGTATATATCTGTAGGTATATGTATATATATATATATATGTATATGTACACATATACATATATATGTATATTTATATATATGTATATATATATAAATATATATATATATGTGTGCATATATATATATGTACATATAAATATATATATATATATATATAAATAAATAGATATTGTAGGATGTACAATTATCTATAGCCTATTGAACACAAATACATTTCTTAGCTCCTTTGATTTTCTTGATTTTACTATTATAATGAAATATGAAATATCTCCTCGTTAACGGTATACATTTAACTATTTACAAATGAGGCAATTAATGAGATTATATTCAACTCTGTAATTGATTTCACTAATAATATACGATCTTTAACAACTAGATATAATAACATAATAATTTAATAATTAATAATTGTATATTTTCTTCTCCTCAAGTTTTATTGGATTCTGATTGATGGATTCATGATGCTTAAATATTCTTTATCTTGAGATGTAGTAATTAGGTGGAAATATTTCCACCAACAGGAAAACTTAAGCGCATCCTTTAACCCGCAAGCTTGTGGGAGACCATTGGGCAAGGTCGAGTACCCAGTTAGCTTGCCCACCCCGATCAGGGTACGTGAATTCATGGGAGACAGGGGATAGATTGAGGGTTAAGCAACCTAATGAATTTTAGAAACTAGTCAACCCTTTCGTTTTGTGTTAGGCATATGATACTGGTTTTTGGACAATGGCTAAGACTTCTTACTCTGTAAGTGCACTGCCCCATATATGAGGTAATTGAAACCCACTATAGGTAACCTCTTTGGAAAGTACATCATGGTGAAACAAAATATTTAAATGAATTGAGAGCCATGATCATCGATGTCTGCATACAGACCTAATACCTGAAGAAAAGATCTTAACACATAATATGTTATGGTTTTATTTACTGTTATCATATATCACTATTTTAGTACAAAATTTAATATATAATGGCTTTTAGAATTACTGGAGTATCTTTCTAAGTATGCCATTTTTTCAAGAAATACCGTTTATTGTTCTCTCTTGACACGGAACCTTTAAAATCACAGTATAGGAGTTGAGAAAACTTTACTATGAATGTGTTGATCGGGCGTTACTACAAAGATTATAAATCATACGATTTATATTTTTTTAAGTATAGTGAAATAATATTGATTTTTTACTCCATCCTAATTTAAGTTACAGTCTCTGGATAATATTATATATATATATATATATATATATAAAAATCCCGAAAAATAAATTATCTTCTTTTTACAGTTTCCTGTTTGTTATTTGCAAATCCTATTTACATTAATATCACGTTAATTTTTCATTGCAAACACTTCTTTCATAAACCCCGATATTTAAATGATCAATTTTCTTATTTTATTGATTGTTTGAATGCACAAGACATGCACTGATGATGACAGTAAATGTGATAACCTTTCATTCTTCATTGCAAACAATTTGAAATAATTTTTGACATTTCAACTGAACATTCGATGTGTGACGTAATTGCAAACAAGTGTCGCATTTCGTACGTGTATTTCCAAAATGAAATGAACATTAATATTGTCTTGGTGTTTCGATATTGACAGATCAATAATTTCATTGCAATTGCAAAGACAGAAACCAAAAAGCATAAACGATTTCAATATCATGCGATTGATACAAAATCGATATCGACGTACATTCGCTTTTATTGCTCCTTTTAAAAGTAATTAGTTAAATGCATATTTAAATCCAATTATTTTGAATGGCACAGCTATTTTATTTGATTTGTTTAATGTGTGATAGCGAATAAGAATCATCATACTATCAGATAATATTTAGATGCTATAATGAAAAGATTTATACGACATTATGACAGGGAAACACACGTGAACACCTTCGATCCAATGTTGGCGTCATCTTTAATTGGTTGCTAAGTATAAGAGTGTATCCACCCTTTTTAAATGGTGTAATATATAGAAAAAAAGAATAACTTGCGAACACAGATACAGAAGAGCTTCTTTCCGACTGTCGGTTTTAACCCTCATTATTGGGCACGTTTAAGTTAGAAACATAATTCTCATCGAACCTTATTGAAATTCAATTGATTCATTTTGAGAATACACGAGCAGGACAGGATATACCTGCTAGTATGTTATACCTAAATATATATTATTTGTTGATATGTAATTTAGTTTTCCTAATATTAATGTGGCTATGTTCACTAATATATGTATATATATATATATATATATATATATATATATATATATATATATAAGTGCGAATGCAAAACGCAATGAACACCATTTTCAAAATAGCGATCTTTCACTACAAAAATATTACATTTCAACAGCCAACCACTCCACAAAATAATGTTGTACTTAATATGATAGCAGCATGATTCTTTTTTACCTGCAATCAAAAACACTTTTAGTTGTAGTCTAGAGTTAGTATGTTCGTCTTTTCATTGTTTAATATATCAATTTAAACCAATTCGATTGATCGCGTTTCGCATTCGAACTCTTGATGTATATATATATATATATATATATATATATATATATAAAACCTAGAAATAAACGCATGATTCGTTAGATTGAGCATACTTAATTTATCATTGCGTAGCCTAATTGTAGTCTCTTCTTCGAAATAAACGCACGATACTTTCCATTCGGCATATTAATCTGTCATTGTTACCACGCGCGATCTTTCATAATCACTTGCTTGAAACTGTTTTGTGATAGACAAAAATGAATAATAAAATAAACTTGAAGTTTTACTGAAAACAAATATGATAATTAAATGATCATCGGTATTTTTTTAATTAAATTAATTCATTAAAGTTAGTTAGGGCTTAGTTTTAGTTTACACATTTTATAGAAACTAAAATTATAATTTTGTATTGATATTATTGAAATGTACTATTGTGTATTAAACTTAGATCAACGGAAGTGTCTTATTTTCATTGACATATTTTTGTAAAATCTATTTTGTATCATTTGGATTATTTGGACAACTATTATTATGCTTATTGTTATATTCATAACGTGTTTACTGATTGAACCTCCGATGTATATCGGTTGGATTTTTTTCAAACTTGGGAACCTAATAGTTGAAGTTGCGCATTTTAATATAATACTAGGGTTTCTTGTTCGAAATTTTAAACTGAAACCTTCACGGAAAAGTTTGGTGCTTCTACAAAATTTGAATCGAACTAAACCGATGTTTTCCGAACCAAACCGGAAAATGAGGTTGAGGTTAGTTTAAGGCTTAAGTAAGGTTTGGGGTAAAACATGTTCGGTTAAAAATCTGTAAAAATACAAAAAGTTTATTTTGGCTCAACAAATACGTAGATTTATCTTATTTCATTATTGAAGACTGCGTATAAATGCTATTTTTATATTATTCTCATTTATTCTTGCTTTTATTAAGGACTGAATCTTCTACAACATAAAACCATTTTCATCGCATACACACAATGTTTCGTAGAATTCTGTTTATGTCATCAATCTTAACCGTTCCCGGTTAATTTTGTTCTTACTAAATCTTTATACTTGGGTTTACATTAGATACCCAGCGTAGTCCCTTCGCATTTCTAAACACTAGAGATCATAATACTTGGATCCGGAGTTCGAATAGTCCCACCGGCGGAACGGTTATCTGATTTCAAACTGACGACTGTTGAGAACACGAAACGGATATATATATATATATAAATATAATTATATATATATATATATATATATATATATATTCTAGAGATTAAAGATGATAATAAAAAACTGCAAACCTATAATATTTATTAAAACATTAGAAGTTTAAAGCAAGGAGATTCATATCTTTAATCCATAGATTTTCAAAGACAAACTCTTTTCATCAAAGGGTAAAAACCCACAATATGATTGTAAATATTATCGGCAACAGATAAGTTTGAAAATTTTATACACAAAATCTAAAAAAAAATATAAAAATGAAAACGTAGAATTAGGGTAGTCAGCGTTCAAACACAACACAGCTGTTATATTGGAAATAGATGTTTGAAAAAAAAAAAAAAGTGTTTAGGAGTCCAAATGTGGTTGTTAAGAATCTGGCTATTAGACGCCTAAAAGGAATACCGTAATTCGACACCGGCTTGAAAATATCGGGTTTAAATCTATTTTTTGTAATCAATCGAACCACTGATCAACCAGGGAGCTAGAGGTTTTCGTAATGTACACTTTGATATAGATCGAACTCTAACTGAAAAACTTCATTCTAGACCCTGATTAACTGATAATTCCACTCTCGAACTACTACACAGGATAAATTGAACTCAACTAACAACCGTCTAATAATCAGTTTCTTAACAACAACCTGATAAAGTCTGATTTAGAGATAAGAACAAGAATAAGGTCGACAAGATTGAACTTGATTAGGAGATTTATATAGCTTGCTTAATTATATACGTGGATGTGGATGTTACCCTCTTAATAACTAGAATATTATTATTGGAAATATTTTTTTTTAATATTTACGTGGTGTAAATTTCTGGTTTTAAGTTATGGTGTAGAGATATGTCGATTAAAATATTAAGATATGTATTCCTATTTTATTATATATTTATAGAGGTGATAGTTGGGAGAATTTTCCAAAGTGGGAGTCGGTATGATTAGTTTTTAATTCATTATTCTGACGTTTCATCTTAAAAGGTCAGACGATAAGGCCGTAAGGGACATTTTAGCAATTTTCTTTTTTTCCACCCGCCCGTTTCATGTATTTAAAAAAAATGTTTCCTCTGAAATTTATCCTACGATTTTGTTGGACGCGAAATTTACTTGTATATGTATATATATATATATATATATATATGTATATATATATATATATATATATATATATATATATATATATATATACACACATACAAATATATATGTATATATACGAATATAAATGCTTTTCCCTTGCTGCAATATAAATATATATGCATATATATGTATATATAAATATATTTATATATGTATATATGTGTAATTATCTCTCTCTCTCTCTCTCTCTCTCTCTCTATATATATATATATATATATATATATATATATATATATATTACTATTTCATGTATCCATATGAGATTTTATAAGTAGATGTCATTTTTCATGTATCAATTTTCAGTATTTACTTCAACAGTGCTCAATACGTAAGTAGTGCTAGGTAGTACCCTATGAAAATATATTTATGGCAATTAATCTACATAGAGGCTCCTGCGTTTCATCGCCGGGGGGGGGTATTGTCCGGCTTAAAATTTTAGCCTGAGGATTCCCCCCGGCGATTAAACGCGGAAGTCTCTGTGTAGCTTAACTGCCATAAATATATTTTCATAGCTTACTATATATATATATATATATATATATATATATATATATATATATATATATATATATATATATATATATATTTATATATATATCAGCAGCATATCTGATTACTACTACATATACATCAACATCAATATGTACCTAAGGACCTGCTCGAATGGGAATTAATTTATTTACAAACAAAAGTGATAGCTACTTTCTCTCATACATTGTTTAGCTGATTTATTGATATTGAAGCCCAGTAACATACGTAATTACACAATCTCTCTGATGGCGAAGGCTTTTTTTCTGAGCTGTATACCATTACTGTCACACATTACAACTAAATTCTTATAGACTTTCTAATATATTGTGATATCTAAATATTGTGCCATGCATTATATATCTCATGAAGAACAGGTTCAGTTTCTAGAATTGCCTTAAAAAGATCGTATATTATCTTTATAAGAGCTCACTTCTTATTCTCAAATTTTCAGGCTAAATATTGTAACTCTTAAATAAAGTCTTAAATTAAGTCTTAAATGAAGGCTTAATATAAGTCTTAAATTAAGGCTCAATATAAGTCTTAAATTATCAGCTAAAATGTTGTAAACTCATGAGCTTTAATAGATTTTAAATTTTTTTATTTGTTTAATATTTCATTTTTCATCATTGGATCAAGTTTTTTTCAGATTCGGTATTGTCTACTACCCCATCATTTCTATTCTTATATTCTACAATATTTCGTATTAGAATATTTTGTCGGCACTATGATTTCAGATGACAAACTTCCGATACAAGAACTTTTGACAGCGATGCAAAAAGTGAGCAGCCACTCTAGATTATATCATTAAAAAATCAAGCTGATAATTTGGGATAATTATCTGAACAAGTTAAAGGATTTAATAAAAGCAATAGGT
Source organism: Sepiola atlantica (assembly GCA_963556195.1). NCBI lineage: Eukaryota > Metazoa > Mollusca > Cephalopoda > Sepiida > Sepiolidae > Sepiola > Sepiola atlantica. The sequence continues at coordinate 37,439,806 of OY744555.1, forward strand.
TGGCCAAATGCGACTAACTAAATGTGTATATTCGATGTATTTTTTCTCGATTAGATTCACACACTAAGAGTTTATTAAATAACAGAAAACATGGCATTTAATAGGGTAATTTCTAGCCTGTGTTCTATATTAAAATCGTCGTTGTAATCGTAGAATTGCGGCCTCAATATTGCTACGGAGTGTAGAGCAGGATTCCCTCATGAAATTACCGAAAACGAAAGATGACAACATCTGTTAATGATGGCGATTCAAGCTTAGTGATGCATTACTGTTGTGTTACATGCACATTCTAGCTCATCTACTTCTTTTTCTTGCATCATCTAATTTTTATCTGCATAAGTATTAGTGAAACTAGATTCATTGCACATTGCAAGATAATCTGTATGTAGGCAGAATGATGAAACACTTTTTGTCTGAAATTGAATAAATTTATTAATAAGAAATCGACATCATATGAACATTCTCTGTATTGGAAGTCTGGTCAACAGAAAACAGTTATTCAATTTGGCATACGTGATCTGCTTCGCAAATTTTACATCATGAATCTTTCCTCTATATTAAAATATTTCAATGAGACAATATACACTCAAAATAAAAAAAACAACTTTAATTGTGTACACCTCCGTTTATTCTAAACTAATATATAATATTCTAAACTAATATATAAACTAAAATAATATTCGTAGTACATCGATTTCTAGCCTTACTTTTCCAGTCGATGTCTGAGTTGTGTTATTCATTTCCTGACCGCCCATCTTTTCCTTCACAACCATTCTTATATAACTAACATATCATGATCTTACTACGCGTGGTTTGTTGTTAATATTGATGGTATTAGTTTTATTATTGTTGCTATTATTGTCATTATTATTTTTGGTATTATCTTTGTTGTTATTATTATTGTTATTATTATTGTTATTATTATTATTATTATTATTATTATTATTATCATTATAAGTATTATTGTTATCGTTGTTGTTCTTGTTTTTATATACTTATTAAAAGTTCTCACACGAGTAATTAGGGGTAATCGCTCACTGGATAAAAAGCAAGGTAGACTTCATTGTTGTCTAATTAACAAGTGCTTTTAGATGCCCAGTAATATCCGCCTGTATCGATCATTGTTGCATTTTTTTCTCTTCTCGCAATAGACGTTTACTATTAAAATTTCCTATGGTCGTCGTTTTTTCTTTCTCGAATTTGAGTGACAGTACGCTTTTTAAAGGTACTAATTAGTTATGTTTGCTTTGGGTTCTCAGAATTGATGTTAGTGCTCTTACAATTATCGATACTACCGTATTGTTTTTCCTCGTTTATGTATTATTATTAATGTAATCTTACATTATGAATCTTAACTTTATCGACGAAAATGGTGTTAGGTAGATTCAATTAGATTTCCATTTCACAGAAGCATTATGTAATGCATGCAGTTCAATTCTATCTTCCTAATTTATACAAATGTACTACAAAATGAACGGTAATTGTGGAATGCAGTTGTAAAAGGGCAAAACCTCAAATTTCCCATAGATTGAAAAGTCGGGTTATTTGCAACGCAGTAGGCTTCCTGCTCGAAACCTTTTCTCGTTAATATGTTCCATACAAATATAATATTTTCCAAGGTCAGCACACAGTGGAAAACGTATGCGATTATTAATAGTGTGTGTTTTTCTATTAACATCGCCACAGGCTTGTCATTTTATAGGGAGATGATGTGGAAATCATTGAATGTAGTAACATTCATGTGAAGCTGAAAGAATAACATTATTTTGGGTGCTTTCAAAAGATGTCGCTGAGAAAATGTTAGAATGAATACATGAATCCAATAACATTGTGTAACTTGGGTCGAGATTTATATAGTGTATATACTTATGCAATGTACATATGAAATACATTCCTTTAATATTACAGGGTGATTCATAAGTCATTTACCTATTCATTTTTGAAATTCAAAAGTTAAAATATACGGTAATACAAAACAGAAAGTTTATTCAACAAATTCATTCATGGAGGATTAAAATTACAGCTTTTCAAAATTTTCACCTTCGTTCTGCATGCATAGCTCCATTCTTTTTTGCAAGAAATTTACGACTCTTTGTAGCATATTTGATTGATTATGGTGTTGTGCGAAGGAGGCTTTGTGTTCACATCACGTTTCCATTGCCTAACAAATAGCAGTAATTAGAGAGTAAGATAACAATTATCAAAAGTTCATTGTATGTTTGTGCTTCATATGGTAATACTTTTAAATAGCTAAGTGAAGTGACTTATGAATCACCTTGTAGAACAGTTGTGTGTAACCACAAGCATGGGCAAAACACATATATTATTTATTGATGAATGTTCAAAATTAGAAATTCATTTGAAAATGTTGAAATGCATAAATATTGGCTTTTCTGCATGAATAAGAACAATTTGAGTAAAAATGATATATGTTTCAGAATTATTGAGATAAGGATTGATAATTTGTATTGATTGAATTATTCTGACTACTATTCTAAACTTGATCGTTGTTGGTCTCTAAACTTTTCAGCCGATTAGATCACCGACCTTATTCAGTTGCATCTTTCTGAACTTGCCCCCCCCCCTGTATGACGAAAACGGGACCCTTTACGGAATTTCAAACTTAGTCTTTTTAAAAACTACGGTGGTGGATTGTCGCCGTTAAGTCAATAATGGCTGAGTAAACGTATCATTTTGATGTTATTCTTTCTTATGAGCGCACGTGATAATGATTTGATATCTAACCAAGAGAAGACTCTTATTTACAACTGAGTGTTAATAAACGGCTTAACAATTATATCGTGGATTCATATGGACACTTTTAGTATGAATTCTAGGAGTCATACACCTAATATCATCTTATTACAAGCGATAACACACCTACCCCCCCCACACATATATATATATATATATATATATATATATATATATATATATAAACAACTGACGATCCCTTATATATAAAAACATATATAAAAATATATTTATATTAGAGTATATTCTTGGAAGTAAACTAAAATAGTGATTGCAGTAGATTGATTGACTTACTAGACTAAAATCTTTCAACACATTTTTTTTTCCCAGTTTTGAAGGTTAAAAGAACTTCCGAGACTATATATATGAGGAATAAAAGAAACAATGTTTCAGACAAAATGTAAAATAAAAATAGAATAAATGGTAAGCAAATCAACAACTAGCAAAATATTGTTTAATCCTACGTCATAATAACACAATTATTCAAAGACCAGGGTTTTACAATATTTATTCATCATCTGCCAGATCGATTCTAATCGAAATGAACTTAAATCAATATGATAACGGACAACTTCTACAAGTTTGAGTCCGTCTTCTTCTCCTCCTCTTCCTCCTCCTCCTTTGTTTAATTCCTTGCTGTCATTGATTTTAAATTACTACTAATCTTCCCTCCCGACTTTAATTAACTTACAGCGTTCTGATCGGCTGTTACATGCTAAATCAAAGCTAACTGCCGGTTTTTTTCTTTCTTTTCTCTTTTTTTACATTTCTTCTTTCCCCGTTCTACTGTTTTTTACACGTGACTATATATTTTTTTCCAAATTATATATATATATATATATCAATATATATATGAGGAAAGAGGCAAAATGCTTTAAAGACACGTGTTAGATGCAGATATTTTTTATTAAAATCAAAATAAGCAATCAAAACAATATTTTTTCTCCTTCATCTTGATAGTTATCAAATATTTCGCTTCATATAAAAAGCCTCATCAGAGCCTTAGACAAATAAAAGGCAGTAACCTTATTTTTTATCGTAATAATCCTTCCTGCTCTTCTAGAAGTCACGCCCGATGTTGTGTATATATATATATATATATATATATATATACATATATATATATATATATACATATATATATATATATATATATAGACACACCATATATATATGTATATATATATATATATGTTGTATATATATATATATATATATATAAATGTATACATATATAAACGGAAGTCGCCTATAAAACACGTGCGAAAAAAAATAACAAAATGAAAAAAGGAGAATGATTACCCCAAAAAAACTAAAGTAACAATTTAAAAAAACTGGACGAAAATAACAAAGACGGTCAGTAAAAATATATGAATTTATGATAGCCGATGATGAATAATTAGAAATATTTATATATATATATATATATATATATATATATATATATATATTATAATGAAACGCGGGAACCTCAGTGTAGCTTAATTGCCATACATAGATTTACATAGTTTACTACCTAGCTCTACTTACCTGTCGAGCACTGTTGAAGTAAATACTGAAAATTGATACATAAAAATGATATCTCCTTATAAAATATTATGTCTTCGCTTCTAACTCTACTTTGGACTCAGATAACCCCCCTCCCCGAATTCCCTTTGCTGACCGAAGGCACACTTGATAACCTGGGCATCACCCCATCCCAGGTTAGAGACACCATAAAAAACCTTGACACCTCCAAAGCTTGTGGGCCTGATCTTATACCCACAATAGTAATAAAGAAATGCTCTGCTGAACTGGCCCCTGTCCTCTCCAAACTCTACAATAAGTGTCTAGCAGAATCTTGCTTCCCCGATAGCTGGAAAATTGCCTCTGCTGTATCAGTCTACAAGAATTCTGGACATAGAACCGATCCCCAGAACTATCGCCCAATCAGTCTGCTTCCGATCTTTGCTAAAATCTTTGAATCCTTAATCAATCTAGCAATAGTACGACACTTAGTTAATGCTAAACTTCTTTCTGACCGCCAGTATGGATTTAGACAATCGCGATCTACTGCAGACATCTTAACGGTCATCTCTGAACGCATGTATCATACACTCGACAAGGCAGGTGAAGCTAGGGCAGTAGCGTTTTATATATCCAAGGCCTTTGACAAGGTATGGCATAAAGGGCTCCTCCTGAAAATACGATCATACGGTATTACTGGGCAATTACTTAATATAATCAGATCCTTCCTAGCCAAAAGAAAAATCCAGGTTGTCCTCGATGGCCGTTCATCTAAGCAACATGACATACATGCTGGTGTACCCCAGGGCTCTATCCTTGGACTCTTGTTGTTCCTGATCTATATAAACGATCTCCCTGATGGCATAGAGTCTGAGATTGGTTTATTTGCTGATGACACCACCCTTTACTCTCGCCATGTTGGCAACACCGACGCAATTATATCCGATACAATGGCTGAATCTTTAGAAAATGACCTTCAGGCTGTAGTGGATTGGGGTCATAAATGGTTGGTAACTTTTAATGCCGCAAAGACAAAACTCCTTTCCTTCAATAACTACAAGGAACCTTTTCAACCACCGATTGTCATGGCAAATAACACCCTACCTGAGAGTTCATCATTCAAACTCCTCGGCCTTACCTTCACAGGTAACATGAATTGGAACAAATACATTGAAGACATTGCCAAGGCTGCCGCAAAGAAGGTTGGCTCCCTCTACCGTGCTAGTAAACTCCTCACACCTGACATTATCCTGTATCTCTACAAAGCCACCATCCGCCCATGCATGGAGTATTGTTGTCACATCTGGGCTGGTGCATCATCTACTAGTCTCTCCCTCCTTGACAAGGTCCAAAAAAGAATCGCCAACCTAATAGGTCCCTCACTGTCAGCCAAGCTCCAGCCTCTGTCCCATCGCCGCAATGTAGCATCCTTGTGCTTGTTTTACAAATACTTCAATGGATTATGCTCCGATGAATTGGCTACTCTGGTGCCCCCTCGACGTAAATTCACTAGACTAACTCGACAATCAACTAAATCTCATTCATTCACTGTGGAGGTCCCCAGATGTCGGAGAGCCTTCTACTCAAATAGCTTCTTTCCTCGTACTGCTGGCCTCTGGAACTCCCTCCCTGCCCCTGTTTCCCCAACAGTACAGACATGGAGAAGTTTAAAACTAATGTAAACAGACACCTCGCTGCGCTGATCCCAATCTAGGTTGGCCACCCCCTACCTTCTCCCCTTTTCTTTTTCTCAGTAGCCCCTTACGTCTACAGTGGCGGCCTGCCTTGTTTGGGTTGAACTATGTTAAAAATATATATATATATATATATATATAAGTTGATAATGATATCTGTATGAAACAATTAAAATAACATTAAACTAATAGAAACTTTTATCATTTCATTCAATTGTACGAAACAATAACTTCGATGTTTCAAATTTCAAAAGACATATTCGATTGTGTATGAATCTTTTTCTCTTTACCGGTACATGCTAAAGACTAACTGACTTCCACGGAAAATGTAGACAACAGATGCAGAGTTGCATCCTGATTTTTATTCTTAACTTTTTATCCTTATTTCCTATCAAGCAATGTGATTTCAAATAATTTTACATACATTTCTATAAACATTTCCAAATTGTAAAATAAGTTTTAGTCACTTGAACTACTTTTATATACTTATATAAAAGTGATTTAAGTATACGGTTGAATGGTCGAGATGTTTACAATTTTTAAACAGAGTATGGAAGGGACGGTCTAAGTCAGGAACAGAGTCGGGTCAGGCACCGACATTGTTTTGCGCAAATACTGCTTCGGTTTCGCGATCTCGAAACATGTCAAGGGTCAAGTAAAATAGAACACTCGCTATTCGACTGAGATGACTTGATGCCGCCAATGTAACATAGGTTTTTAAGTGTCCATTTCCTCCTATGTAAGTAACCTTTGTTTCTTTTACAATTAGGCTTACTACTAATTAAGCAATTTCAATTAGCAAATATTTGACTAAAAGGATAAGTGGAACATTGTGGCCGTTTTTATGACAGCTCCATATTTGTTGTACATATGCAAATCATTTCGCCAGAGCCTACGGTCCAATAAATGTCTCCGCCCTAAAACAAATTACTTCCTTTTTTTTCAAAGTATGCACTGTTTAATACAGTATATAAACATGTTTAATTGCGAATTAAACATTGCTATGTCATGTTAATTTTATACTAATCTATCTGGCTAAGAAAAATGTCATAATAAGCTTCGTAGTAGTTTAAGGGATTTATCTGTTGCAATTATAGCAACGAGTTGTAATACACATTGCACCATCTTCCATTATGTGTTCGATGACGTTTACAAATATGGTGAGACTGTTATTAGTTGATTCACAGATTTCTTGTTTATGGAGCTTCGCGGAGCGTTAACCCACCCTTTAGTTTAAATTAGTTTTAGATACACTCTTACCCGAAGTAGTAGGACCTTTCAAGGTCCACCTTATATGAACTAGAACTATATTTTACAGACATTTTACTTACAAAGTATGCTCCTAAAAAACTAATAAATCCGCAAAATATTTTTTATAAAATATGTATACGCTTCCGGCATAAAATGACACAACGACGGTTGATATTCCGTACATCAAACAACCCGATTGCAGAATCATTTTACTTTGTTAACTTCTATTTTTGTTTACTCTATTGCTAGTATTGTAGCTGAATAGGCGATCATCTCGAATATAAGAGCGTAAATGTTCATAATTAGCATCGAACATTAGCATACCATCTCGTAGGATCTACTGCCATTGATAAATGAATGCAAAAATATCTACTGAAATTGATAAATAAATGCAAATATATCGTGCTTGCAAATAGAAGAAAAAGAAAGAAAGAAAAAGTAAAAAGATAACTTTGCGTAAACACATGCCCCTTTCAGTAGACTTATTTGCGTGTGTCATTCGATATTATAACACAAAAAATAAAAATAATACGGTTCCTTCGATGGACGCATTATGTGTAATAAATGGCAAATATTTCACCGTAAACACACCAGCGTAAAACATTGAAAGACTCGGGAAGAAATGATAAGAACGGTTATACAAAGAAATAAAACTAAAACTAATTACTCACCTCCACTCAAAAATTAAGAAAACAAATTCTCACATTAGATATTTCCTTCACCTCAAAAAGCGGAGCTGGGTATGATTTAGCGTTAATAAAGAGTTGTATATCTTTTTACAACACGCTCGGAAAATGCGATGCTATGTTAAAACATTATGAATTCATTGCAAAATAAATATGCTTCTCTTATTTCCAATTTGGCAATCTACGAGGTAAATATAGACTGAAATGACACGTGTATACAGGCTCAATAAGAAGACAATATTTAGAGTGTCGACGTTCTTCGTTGGATAGGGAGTCTCTTCTTAAATAATATTTTTTAATCTAAACATCTTGGCAATAAAGTGAAGATAATGACTTGCAACATAGATATTCGTAGTATATTCATTTACATCTCTGTAATATAAGCGGTAAATATGACAGTGAATTACAAGAAATACATCTTTCAACGAAGCCTACTCAGATATGCGATAACTTTCAAGTGTCCAAAGAAAATATAAACCGTAGAACTCTAGAGAAAAGTATGTTAATTGGAGTCATGCAATCAAGAAAAGATGTCTATATTTTGTGGGGAAAATGATGAGACTGAGTGAAGATACCCCAGTACGAATTGCGCCAAAAGAAGCTCTAACATCCCAACTGATATGAGGAGAAGTTAACCGAAAGTAACGTAGATTAAGTTGACCGAAAGTAACGTAGATTAAGTTGACCGAAAGTAACGTAGATTAAGTTGACCGAAAGTAACGTAGATTAAGTTGACCGAAAGTAACGTAGATTAAGTTGACCGAAAGTAACGTAGATTAAGTTGACCGAAAGTAACGTAGATTAAGTTGACCGAAAGTAACGTAGATTAAGGCTGGTGTAAATGATTTTAATTCTGGTGGCTCTGCTTGCTTCTTTTTCATTTGCAATTCAGAGTGATGCAATTATCCCAGGCTCTGGGGTGGCCAACAGCAGCCAACGATATGCAAATAATAAAAAAAAACGTCCTAACTTATAGCAAAAAAACAAAATGTATTCGAACTGCATGAAAAAATATACCCCATCCCGTCAAATTCTTTCCTCGCATGTGACTCTCCTCCCACTAAAGTAATTCGTAGGCTAGGCGCGCCGAGCTAGACCCGATATTTCCCCATGCAACCGACGAAAAAATAAGTATTTGTTTATTTATTAATAGGTTTGGTCTTTTCTTACTTTTTTAGCAACTCACATATAATTTCTCTAAATTCTAATGTGTATTATCTGAATGTACTTTATTCTGTGTTTGGCTTTTAATTATTGATATACACTGTCTTATTGCCTGTCTATTTATTTCCAACTTAAGAAATTTTTGAACTCCCACGCTGGCCTGAACTTTTGGTTGTCTTTCTCTTATTTGAACTTACTTGCGAGAGGGACACTCCATGTTCCATATGCAGTGTACAGTGAACTTATTCTATTTACACACCCACCCACACACACACACACACACACACACACACACATATATATATATATATATATATATATATATATATATATATATATATATAAAGAGAAGTATATTTGTTTCTGTTTGTTTTAACCTGCGGGGGCTTGTCAATATCTGATTAGTACACGGATGCAGGTTATTTTCCTCTCTCTGTGTGTTGGAGCCGTAAGACCATGTCAGTCCATCAATCTAAGAGAAATAAATCTCTGATAATAAAACCTTGCTACCAACTACTAACGTCGTGGCAGCACACCGTTAGGGAGGTAGGCCTTCTTAGTCCTGATCGAGAATTTTCCTAGAGGTGGAATAACCTTATTAAATATCAAGAAAATTATAAATTTAACCTTCCAAGTAATACAGCTGATTTATTAGTAGTAAAGCTATCAACGTAGAGATTCTCGCTTTTTAAAAGCGCTGCTATATTTGCGATAAGTTATTTTTCTTTCTACCGATGGGAACACCTAACAATTCTATTCCATTTAATGAATGTCCGAGAAAGCTTGAATGCTTCTATTATCCGTTATATAGCCGCAAGCTGGGAGTTCATTGTAAAACAAAACATTTATTTTGTTGACCCAGGCTGCATTGTTACTGATAGTTCAATGCCCGCTATTTCTAAAGAACATTGTCTTTAAGCAGCTTGAAAACACAAATACTACAGTCAACTCCATTAACTCGAATGACCTTCAGGCTTACGGGTATTGAAAACGAATATAGATTTTTACATCGCACATAGTTCAACTAACTTATTTAAGTCAAACATGCTGCCTGTTAAATCAAGTAAAACAATTTCCCGTCATATATATATATAAACGAAAATGGTATGTTAATTTGCGCCTTTAGTCGTGTTGTTTTTCGGCTGATACATGTGTGTGCATCTCTCAATCTCTCTATGATTTCTGAGACGAGCGATTGTTGTTTCGTCCACTCGCTTTGAAGTTTGACAGCAACACACTATCACAAAACACTTTGAGTGGAATAACGTCAACCCTAAATTGTCGCTAATTCAGCGAGATCACATTCTGCCCCCACATCAGTCAATCGTTTCTAGTTTCAGTTCCTATAATCAACCATTATGTGGTCTTCATTATATAATATTTCTAAAAATTTAATACAGTTAATATTCGACGAAAATGATATTTCGTTTTGTATATAATTACTTTGGACATTTATTAAAAAATGTGCAATATCTTGCTTTATCTTCTCTTCTGAAGTAAGATGATACACTTCGGTAAACTATTGTTCTCATGAATTAAAAAAAAACACATTAAAATATACTTAAGTGTGCTCAAATTCATGAGTGCTGTTAAGCCATATCTATGATAGTATATTGTTACTGTTACAAATCTTGATGGGAAACATATTTGGTCATTTATGTGTATAATGTCTGTCATCTTGATTCAGTTGTTGTGTGAATATGAACAGTTGATTTTTATGTTATATATATATATATATATATATATATATATATATATATATATAAGAAAAGTTGAGATTAAATGAGCTGACGTAATGTAAAATGAAACTAGGAAAGCCAAAAAAATATGCGATTTATGTATTCATCAACGTTTCAACTTAATTAGAAGACTTCCTCGTGATGAAAATAGCAATGTAGAAAAATAATACAGAATATTAATTTTGATTTTTCAGAATATGTCCAAACTTCGGCATGGTTGTTAACGAGAACCAGCGAGGAGTGAAAAACCTGATCTTGGTAGTAGCGTTATTAGTATTTCTGACAAATCAAAATTAATATTCTGTATAATTGTATTACATTGCTTCTTTCATCCTGAGGAATCTTTCAATAAAGACTAAACGTTGATGAATACATAAATCACATATTTGTAGGTTTTCTTTTTTTATTTTACATACACATACACACACACACACGCATATATATATATATCACTCATTTGTCAGTAAGCTATGAATTAAGAATACAGTAAATACACATTGCTATGTTTAAAAGATTGGTTAACTAAATATGATATACAAAAACTTCAGACCATTTGCAATATATCGATTATTCACACTACTGTTTTTATTTTATTAGATATTTTTAAAACGTTACTTTTTTGTAAATCTTTTTCTGGCATTGTAATATTTATATCGAACACGAGGAACCTTTACATACGTTTTAACTAGTACCATTAATAAATCCACGGGGTTGATTGTTCTCGTTCCGTCAGCCAAGACCAAGTCAAACGGTTATTAATTTATTAGTATATTATTCTTAGTTATAATTGCCTCTGATCATAATTGGACTTTCAACATAAACAATTATGTCACTTAGAACTAGTTAATTAACACTTTTATCCGTGGCGCCACGTGTTTACTTAGACCATATATTTGTGCATAGGAACAATATGTTCTATGTATTGCACTTCTCCAATACAACGCATATATCAAATTCTTCTAGTGACGCTGAAAAAAGTAATTATGACAAAGGCAGGCAAGTATAATTTTTATAATTGATTTATTAATTGTATAAAGTGAAATGGGGAAAATAAATGCAACATATTACTAACTAATATTAATTTATTTTAAACAAAAGGATAGCAAAAGCAAACGAGTGTATGTAAAGTGATGTTGCCAGTAAATAATGACGAAACAGTTTTTTTTCTGAAAGAATGTCACAGGTCTGGCCGGTGGAGAAGTTTAACGCGCCAACCAAGTGACCAACAAGGATTATATTTATTGTAAATACATTAAATTAGGTACATGGCTATTAAATAGAGCAAGTGGGGTACGTTAATATTTGCAATATGGCTGTTCATCTTAGATGAACAGCATTGGTATCTTGCTGTATCGTGTTTACCTTACAATAAGTTAATAGTTGAATCCTGTAGTTGCAATAAAATTCCAACATTAGAAGCTCATCACTTCTCCGAGAGTAATAGTCACTCATTTTCTGCAACATTTTACTTTCACAATAGATCCTGTATCCGTGGATACACAACACTCAATCTTGGATGTGTATTGTATCGCCGGCCTTCCACGATCCGTTAGGCTCTGTATCTTGCCCTGCTTCTTTGTCTGTATCAACAAAACTGCTTATGAGTATCAGATGTCGCACAAGGTCGTCCCTCAAACTGGGGCAAGCCATGTGCAACACATGAACACCTAAAGTGTGTCTTAACTCACACACATATACAGCACTTTTCCAAAATATAATATAGAGATGTACCGCTAATGATGCTATGTTTTAAATCTTGAGGAAAATGTATTATTGGTACAACTGAAGTCAATATAAGGTAAGAACATGAGCTGTAAGTGATATTTCTTCACACTGTGAATTTTTATCGTATTATATACGTGTGACAAACGTAAACTGACAGCTACGCTACGATAGTGAACACATGTTGCGGTGCGACCCACCTTCAGAAACTGGCATTAACACTTTAGAAACAAGGCATTAAACTACGGCCCTAAAACAGGAAGCTACCGTTATTAGTTTATAATGGAAAAACCCCAACGGCTACTGCTATTAGTTTATCATGGAAAAACCCAATGGCTACCGTTATTAGTTTATAATGGAAAAACCCCAACGGCTACTGCTATTAGTTTATCATGGAAAACCCCAATGGCTACCGTTATTAGTTTATAATGGAAAAACCCCAGCGGCTACTGCTATTAGTTTATCATGGAAAAACCCAATGGCTACCGTTATTAGTTTATAATGGAAAAACCCCAACGGCTACTGCTATTAGTTTATCATGGAAAAACCCAATGGCTACCGTTATTAGTTTATAATGGAAAAACCCCAAACGGCTACTGCTATTAGTTTATCATGGAAAACCCCAATGGCTACCGTTATTAGTTTATAATGGAAAAAACCCAATGGCTACTGCTATTAGTTTATCATGGAAAACCCCAATGGCTACCGTTATTAGTTTATAATGGAAAAACCCCAACGGCTACTGCTATTAGTTTATCATGGAAAACCCCAATGGCTACCGTTATTAGTTTATAATGGAAAAACCCCAACGGCTACCGTTATTAGTTTATAATGGAACACCCCCACCGGCTACCGTTATTAGTTTATAATCGAACACCCCCAACGGCTACTGCTATTACTTTATAATGGAAAAAACCCAACGGCTACTGCTATTAGTTCATCAGGGAATACCCCCAACGGTTACCGTTATAAGTTTATCATTGAAAAACCCAACGGCTACTGCTATTAGTTCATCAGGGGAAAACCCAACAGCTACTGCTATTAGTTTATCATGTAAAAACCCCAATGAACAAATAAGACTTTAAGAACTGACCGCGATTATTGCCAATACATGCAACTAACACTCAAGCTATTTCAAACCATCATTAATTCTTTTAGGAAGTACACTGTTGTTGGTGGACACATCAAACGTCATTTTCTTTTTCAGAAATACATTCAGAACCTCTTTCATCATTCGTCGATTCAAACGCAGAAGGAGCAGCAACTAAACTGACCTTTTAAGCGCAATGGCTTTTTACTAACTACTCAGTACGAACGAACTTCTCTTGGAGTAAACAAAGTACAAGATCATTAAACCTCCACTGTCTGCTTTCTAAGAGTTCTAGCTGCTTCCAGCATGCCTCTCTAATCTTAGGACTTAGTAATTTAAAATTCTTTTGAATTATTTTCTAAATCAATTTTTATTTTCTTATGATGAGAAAGAGTACTTAACTTTGAATTATCCTTGATATAAATGACGCACATTGACTTACTGCTAGGTTTTAATTATTATTAAAATATGAAAATAAATATGTAACTATATATATGTGTGTGAGGTTATTATGAATGTTGTCTAACTATATATATATTCCCGAAACAGTTTTTCATGGTAAACAACTGATGATCCCTTAAAATAGTGTTAGAAACTAACTAATATAATAACTGTAAAAAATAAATTGACTTACATGAGTGATTTTCCACTGGAAGACTTGAGACAATAAGTTTTTTTTTTATATATATATATATTTTTTATTTTTTTATATTTTTTTTAAATTTTTTTTTTATATAGTTTTAATGGTTGAGAAACTTCCGAGACTATATATATATATATATATATATACATATATATATATATATATATATATATATATATATATATATATATATATATATATATATATATATATATATATATATATATATATATATATATATATATATATATATATATATATATATATATATATATATATATATATATATATCATTACCTATTTCCACTACATGTACTATATATGGGCTCCGAATTCTGTAATCAGCTTCATTGAGCTACAAATTAGATACATTTAAGATATTATAATGACTATAATTTTTCATTAAATATATATTCTTAGTAAAATTGTGGAGTCTAGAGTGATTTTGTAACTGGATTCGGATATTGCGACCGTCTGAAATTAGTATCTCCTACTTAGAACGCCGGCGTATGTGGGATGAAATTATTAAATATTTACTTAAATTAATATTGTTGTATCCTTTTTAAGAATTAGACGTAGATCTCTGTTCAAGAAGATTAATATAGACAATCACCTAGCTGCATGCTGTCCTGACAACGTTCGTTCAACACTCTCGGATGTCTACTGTCTGTGCCCAATCTGTTTGGCCATAAATATAACTTAATTATTTTACTATACGTTTTCTCGTTAGTCAGAATGAACAAAAAATACATATTTGTCATGGCTAATATGTTTGGAGAACATATATGATTGCGAAGTTTAATCTAAATGTCCAAGTAAACTTGAAAATTAAGATAAAACTAAACACTAATATATGTTCACCTAACACATTACCAATGATACATACATATATCGCGGTAGCTAGATTTGCAACAAAAAAAAACACTCCATAAAATTTAAATACAATAATGTACACTTTGCCGAGATGAATCCTGATTACCATTTATATTCTGAAAAAAAAATAACTAGGATACTTTGATATTTACATTTAACTTCAATAAAATGGGGTACAGTATTACTGTTAGTTTCTCGTTAGTTTTAGGTTTTCAAACAAAAACATGATATAGTGTAACGGACATGTGAATACTTATTCAAAGAGGCCAATAGAAAAGCGTACAGTTAAAATAGGTAATTGAATTAAGATACTTCGTAGTATGTCTATATCACCATAATACATTTTCCATAAATAGTGGTTTCCTATCATTTCTTTAAACTATGAGCTATAATACAGCGTTTTTAATTCAAAACAATCGTTCAGAAATTAGTGGTCTTTCTGAGATGTTTTGTTCTTAAATCAAACTCGGATAAGACCGGATTACTCCGTGAGTATATATATATATATATATATATATATATATATATATATATATATATATATATGTGTGTGTGTGTGTATATATATATATATTTATATATATATATATATAGATGTACATATTAAAATATATATACATATATATAGAGATAGAGAGAGACGTATACATTTTAATATATGTGCATAGACATATATATATATATATATGTATATAAATATATATATTTATATATATATATGTATATATGTATATATTTTGATATATATGTATATATGTGTATATATTTTTATATATATGTATATATATGTATATACATGTATATATTTTAATATATATGTCATATTTTAATATATATGCATATATATATTTATATACATATATATATACATATGTATATATATATATGTATATATATATATATATATATATATATATATATATATATATATATATATATGGGTATGTATTTATATTTTATTTTATATATTTTATATATGTGTATGTGTGTATATGTGTATACATGTGTGCAGGTGTATGTGTGCATGTATGGGCATGTGCGCGTATATGAGTATAGGTATGTGTGTACGTATGCGTATGACTGTGTATGTTTATATGTATGCGTGCATATGTGCATTGGTGTATGTCTATGTATACATGTATGTGTGTCTCTATTTTGCACATCTGTGTCTATGTGTGCATGTGCGTATATATGTGTGTGTATGTATATGTATATGTGTGTATGTGTGTGTATGTGCATATGTATGGATATGTGTGTGTGTAGGTATACACTCATTTAGTAATGATATTTTTTAATGAATACTTAAAGACGAAACACATTTATCCTCGATGTCTTAAAAAATTTTAATTCAAGGTAGTAGGTATGGGTGTGCATGTATATATATATATATATGTGTGTGTGTGTATGTGTGTATGTGTATATATAGGTATATATATATATATGTGTATATATATATATGTATGTATATATATGTATATATATGTGTGTGTAGAGATATGTGTGTGTATATGTAGGGGTGTATGCATATATAATTGTACTTTAAGATATTCGTTTATTCTGATTATTTACTTAAAATAAGATAGTGAATTAATTTAAGTGTATAATATTATCACTAGACAATATTAGATTGGAATTAGGCTATAATTATAGGCTTCCATAGATTATAAAACTAATGTAAGATGAATTTTGTGAAACTCAGAGTATTAAAATATTACATTTGGAATATAATCTTAAATAATTTTTAGTTTTCAAATTGATACTATCACTCGGATCTAGACAGAATGAAGGCACGACAAGTGTCAATCGGCCGATGACACGCTAACGTGTGTTAGTGTCTTATCTCTCTTCCTCCTTCCGGGCCGAAAACTGAATTTCGAGCTAGCCAAAAATTGTGTGTGTGTGATGTTAAGAATAGGTATATGTGTGCGTGTGTATGGAGGCGTATGAACGTTAAATGTCACCAGGTCGGAAATGTAGAAAGAATATGTGCGCTTAACTCAGACGTTATTATTTTAATAAAAACAAACAAAAAAAACCATAAGATCCTTTTCGATTGCTTTAGTTAAATATAAGATGTTAATTCCTACTCGCTCTGTAATAGGTATTCAGATTGGCTGCGATCACCACTCTCTCTGGTTGTGTTTGAAGTGTCGAGGGTGAATTCAGTTTTCTGTCAGTCTCAAAAATGTAATTGTCAAATTGGATGCTTGAATAAAACCGCAAGGTTGAAATAAATTATTGCATCGACAATCATGTAATTCGTGTTATTATATTTTACGTTATATGTATATATATATTTATACAGATATGTATACATATAGATATATATATTTATATATATATATATATATATATATATATTTATATATATATATGTTGTAAAGAAAAATAGTCTAATACCTATTACTTTATTTGTATTACACCGAGATTATAAAACACCGATTTGTTTATCAAAGTTTTAAAAACGTATAATGTTACAGATCTTCAGGATACAAATAAATAGGGGTTGTAAAATTGAGCTCCATAGTTCACTCTTAAATTCCAACACAATACAAATTTTATGACCCAGTAGAATACGCAATTCATTACATTAGTACTATATTATAATTATCATGTTGTCAAACGTGTAATACCAACAATATTTGTCTTTACGTACAGATGTTTTCCAAATTTCAATTGATTATACCATACAGAATTTTGTAGAAACTATGCCTTAAAGTTGTATTGGATGACGAGCACTTCTTGTCATCACTTAAAAACTTACATTTTCAGCTTATAAATTAGCGATGTAATTTCAGAAACACAGGAAAATACTCATTGTCATTTTTTTACATTGAAATATCTTAACGCTTGTAAAATATGTGATTCAGGAATTGTTTTAAGACAAGATGAAATCGCGATACAGCGTCTGATAAACACCATCAAAACACAATCATTAATCATCTCAATATACCGTATCTACATAACTGACTTTCAACTGTGACTCTAAGAAAACAACACATTACTTTTTTAAAGTTTTTATACGGAAATGGAATCATCAATCATCGAACCACACAATGATAAGAGAAACGAATACAGATAACCAATGATTACTACCAGGAAATCACTCCGTAAAAAAATTCATCGACTCAGGTTTTGCTAAAAGATACTGATCACATATTAGTATATAATGATCGGGAGGTTCGTTCGTTCCGTTTATAATCATCTCAGTTTTGTCAGATATCTATAGATACTACAATTTGAAAAAACACAAATAATTCTAGGTTTCCTTATCATTTTTAGAATTTAGCAAGCACAACGCCGATATATATATATATATATATATATATATATATATATATGTATGTATGTATATATATATATATATAAATATATATATGTATATATATATATATATGTATATATATATACATATATACACACACACACACACACACATATATATATATATATATATATATATATATATATATATATATATATATATATATATATATATATATATATATATTACAGGGTACAGAGCATTTATATGTGATTTTTGAAGGCTTACCAAAGCATTCCGTTCAGGAGACCAATCATCACCCTAACAGATTTTTTCTTACAAATATCATTAATTCAAATACACACTCATATATATATATATATATATATATATATATATATATATATATATATATATATATATATATACTATAATCGAGAGTTCATGTTTATAGATGTGTAATCAAATAATCAGAAAAATAGCGTATAAAGGGTCCCTCCCAGCGTTACCCAGGATTCACTAATAGACTATAAAAACGCAGATCTTTTATTTTGATTTTGATTTTAGTAAACAATGAAATTATAATGTGGTAGAATGGAAATATCTAAACGAAACATTTTTCAAAGATACAGAATCATTCGGTTCTCACTTTAAGACAAGAAAATACTATATACTGAAAAACAAACATACCATAAACGGTTCTCTTCCAAAAAAGAGGAGGTACTGCATAAACGGATTGTCTTCTGACAATAGAATACATACAGGAAAGATGGGTTTATGATCACATGAGATATAATAAACTAGCCTCTAAAAAAGAGAAAGTAATGCATGATAGGATCGTATCATGAAAACGAAATCGATATAACACTACAACCGAACGGAAGTGGTAATCGCTGGGAGGTTGCTATCATGAACGCAGAATAGACACTGCGCTACCCTTATTATTGAGGAAGTAAGTTATGGGAAGATAGTATCATGGCCAACGAACGTATACTACACTCCCGTTAATTGAGCATTAAAAATTTGTTCATTATTCTGCAAAATTATTCTAAACTAAATTTAGTATTAATAAAAGTAGCAGTGTAACGTAATCGTCTGACATACATATACTAAATCACCACTAAATAAATAAATGTTTTTCGTGTTAAATAATCTCATAAATGATTTAATTTTGACTGAATATATATATATATATATATATATATATATATATATATACATATATATACATATATATATATATATATATATATATATATATATATATATATATATATATATATATAGTCTAAAGAGCTTTGAATTATTTTAAACAAAAAGAAAAAAAAAAGGAAAATGCAGTTTAAATTCCCAGAGAAACTAACTAAATCCAAAATAGTGTAGACTTAACATTTGTTGGAAAATTCATAAATAAATAATATATAAAAGTAAGTAAATACAAATAAAAAGGGGGATTAAGTATCTAACAGTGAAACAAAAGCAGGAGACCTTAACGTAAGCATCTAATATTAACACGGGGATCTTCAGCTGTTTACCATGTAACTGTTTCGGAGATTTAAAAACAGGACATGTTATTGAACTATATATATATATATATATATATATATATATATATATATATATATATATATCATATCATAACATATTTCCACTCCATATACGATATATGTGCTCCGAATTCTGTAATCAGCTTCATTGAGCTACAAATTAGATACATTTAAGATATTATAATGACTATAATTTTTCATTAAATATATATTCTTAGTAAACTTGTGGAGTCTAAAGTGATTTTGTAACTAGGTTCGGATTTTGCGACCGTCTGAAATTAGTATCTCCTACTTAGAACGCCGGCGTATGTGGGATGAAATTATTTAATATTTACTTAAATTAATATTGTTGTATCCTTTTTAGAATTAGACGTAGAACTCTGTTCAAGAAGATTAATATAGACAATCACCTAGCTACATGCTGTCCTGACAACGTTCGTTGAACACTCTCGGATGTCTACTGTCTGTGCCCAATCTGTTTGGCCATAAATATAACTTAATTATTTTACTATACGTTTTCTCGTTAGTCAGAACGAACAAAAATACATATTTGTCATGGCTAATATGTTTGGAGAACATATATGATTGCGAAGTTTAATCTAAATGTCCAAGTAAACTTGAAAATTAAGATAAAACTAAACACTAATAGATGTTCACCTAACACATTACCAATGATACATACATATATCGCGGTAGCTAGATTTGCACAAAAAAAACTCCATAAAATTTAAATACCATAATTTACACTTTGCCGAGATGAATCCTGATTACCATTTATATTCTGAAAAAAAAATAACTAGGATACTTTGATATTTATATTTAACTTCAATAACATTGGGTACAATATTACTGTTAGTTTCTCGTTAGTTTTAGGTTTTCAAACCATGATATAGTGTTACGGACATGTGAATAATTATTCAAAGAGGCCAATAGAAAAAGCGTACAGTTAAAATAGATAATTGAATTAATGTACTTTCGTAGTATGTCTATATCACCATAATACTTTTTCCATAAATAGTGGTTTCCTATCATTTCTTTAAACTATGAGCTATAATACAGCGTTTTTAATTTTAAAAAATCGTCTAGAAATTAGTGGTCTTACTGAGATGTTATGTTCTTAAATCAAACTCGGATAAGATCGGATTAC
Organism: Sepiola atlantica; assembly: GCA_963556195.1. Taxonomy (NCBI): domain Eukaryota; kingdom Metazoa; phylum Mollusca; class Cephalopoda; order Sepiida; family Sepiolidae; genus Sepiola; species Sepiola atlantica. The sequence continues at coordinate 37,460,887 of OY744555.1, forward strand.
TCCGTGAGTATATATATATATATATATATATATATATATATATATATATATATATATATGTGTGTGTGTGTGTGTGTATATATATATATATATATATATATATATATATATATATATATATATTATATATATATATAAATGTACATATTTAAATATATATACATATATACAGGGTGTTTCAAAAGTCTTGGGAACATGACGATTTTTAATAACTCAAAAACTATTAGGAGTTGAAAAATGAAATTGGTACCGTTGGAAAGGTTAAAGTTTCAAGTTTTGTGGGGAATCTTCAAAGTTGCTCAATATGAGCACCATTCGTCACACGGCAGACATCTAGTCGATAGTCCATTTCCTGCCAAACGCGTTCCAGCATCTTGACGTCAATGGTTCCCACAACTGCCGTTACTCGAGCCTTTAGTTCGTCAATATCTCTTGGAAGGGGCGGCACATAGACTTGTTGCTTGACAAAACCCCAAAGGAAAAAGTCACACGGGGTAAGACCTTGAGACCTAGGAGGCCAGGGCATGAGAACGTCATCACCTCGCCCAGATCTCCCAATCCATCTACCAGGCAGCCTTGTGTTAAGAAACTGCCTTACTCTAAGACTCCAGTGTGGTGGTGCACCATCTTGTTGAAAAATGAAGTCATCAGATTCTGCTAGTTCCAACTGAGCCATTAACCAGTCTTCCAGCATGTTGAGATAGGATTCACCAGTGATAGTTGCCTCTGCAAAGAAGAACGGTCCATAGACACCTTTCTTGGAAATTGCACAAAACACATTCACTTTTGGTGAATCTCGCTCGTGCTCATGAAGTTCATGAGGATCCTCAGTACACCATATGCGAGTGTTATGCTTGTTAACTTTGCCATTCAGATAGAAGGTCGCCTCATCGCTAAAAACAAGCCGGTCATCAAAGCCGTTATCTTCCAACTTCTCTTGCATTGCAATGCAAAAGTCACGGCGAAGTGGCTTATCAGTGTCCTTCAACTTTTGGACCAACTTGAGCTTGTAAGGTACCATTTGCAGTCGTTTCCTTAAGACACGCCAGACAGTTGCTGGAGCAAGCTGAAGTTCCCTGCTGTCTCTTCTCACTGATTTACGGGGGCTCCGCTGAAAGGCTGTCCGAACTTGCTCAACTGCATCTTCTGAAGTTGAAGGGCGACCTGTTCGCTTACTTGGGCACAAACACCCATCTTTCACAAATGTAGCATGCCATCTGACAATCGATTTCCTTTCAGGGGCTTCTTTTTTAAATTTCCTGCGAAATGCACGCTGAACACATGTCCACGATTCAGTCTTTGCAAATTGGATGACGCAAAATGCCTTGTCTTGTTTAGAGAACGCCATTACTGCACCTGGAAAGATAACACGAAAATCATTAGTATGACCAAAAACTTGATTAAGCAAGCTTTAAAATGGCACCAGTTTCATTTTTCTACCTGGAATAGTTCATGAGATATACGCATTTGTAATGTTTCTCAAGACTTTTGAAACACCCTGTATATATATAGATAGAGAGAGACGTATACATTTTAATATATATGCATAGACATATATATATATATATATATATATATATATATATATATATATACATATATATGTATATTCCTATATATATTTTTTTATATATATATGTATATATGTATATATTTTGATATATATGTATATATGTGTATATATTTTTATATATATGTATATATATATGTATATACATGTATATATTTTAATATATATATGTCATATTTTAATATATATGCATATATATATTTATATACATATATATACATATGTATATATATATATATGTATATATATATATTTATACAGATATGTATACATATAGATATATATATTTATATATGTATATATATATATATATATATATATATATATATGTTGTAAAGAAAAATAGTCTAATACCTATTACTTTATTTGTATTACACCGAGATTATAAAACACCGATTTGTTTATCAAAGTTTTGAAAACGTATACTGTTACAGATCTTCAGGATACAAATAAATAGTGGTTTTAAAATTGAGCTCCATAGTTCACCCTTAAATTCCAACAAAATACAAATTTTATGATTCAGTAGAATACGCAATTCATTACATTAGTACTATTTTTTAATTATCATGTTGCCAAACGTGTATTACCAACAATATTTGTCTTTACGTACAGATGTTTTCCAAATTTCAATTGATTATACAATACATAATTTTGTAGAAACTATGCCTTTAAGTTGTATTGGATGTCGAGCACTTCTTGTCATCACTTAAAAACTTACATTTTCAGCTTAAAAATTAGTGATGTAATTTCAAAAATACAGGAAAATACTCATTCATATCTTTTTACATTGAAATATCTTAACGCTTGTAAAATATGTGCTTCAGGAATTGTCTTAAGAGAAGATGAAATCGCGATACAGCGTCTGATAAACACCATCAAAACACAATCATTAATCATCTCAATATACCGTATCTATATAACTGACTTTCAACTGTGACTCTAAGAAAACAACACATTACTTTTTTAAGTGTTTATACGGAAATGGAATCATCAATCATCGAACCACACAATGATAAGAGAAACGAATACAGATAACCAATGATTACTACCACGAAAATCACTCCGTAAAAAAAATTCATCGACTCAGGTTTTGTTAAAAGATACTGATCACATATTAGTATATAATGATCGGGAGGTTCGTTCGTTCCGTTTATAATCATCTCAGTTTTGTCAGATATCTATAGATACTACAATTTGAAAAAACACAAATAATTCTAGGTTTCCTTATCATTTTTAGAATTTAGCAAGCAAAACGCCGATATATATATATGTATGTATATATATATATATATATATATATATATATATGTATATATATATATACATATATATATATACATTTTTTCAATATATATATATATATATATATATATATATATATATATATATATATATATATTACAGGGTACAGAGCATTTATATGTGATTTTGAAGGCTTACCTAAGCATTCCGTTCAGGAGACCAATCATTACCATAACAGATTTTTTCTTACAAATATCATTAATTCAAATACACACTCATATATATATATATATATATATATATATATATATATATATATATATATATATATATATATATATATATATATATATACTATAATCGAGAGTTCATGTTTATAGATGTGTAATCAAATAATCAGAAAAATAGCGTATAAAGGGTCCCTCCCAGCGTTACCCAGGATTCACTAATAGACTATAAAAACGCATGTCTTTTATTTTGATTTTGATTTTAGTAAACAATGAAATTATAATGTCGGTAGCATGGACATATCTAAACGAAACATTTTTCAAAGATACAGAATGATTCGGTTCTCACTTTAAGACAAGAAAATACTATATACTGAAAAACAAACATACCATAAACGGTTCTCTTCTAAAAAAGAGGAGGTACTGCATAAACGGAGTGTCTTCTGACAATAGAATAAATACAAGAAAGATGGGTTTATGATAACATAAGATATAATAAACTAGCCTCTAAAAAAGATAAAGTAATGCATGATAGGATCGTATCATGAAAACGAAATCGATATAACACTACAACCGAACGCTGGGAGGTTGCTATCATGAACGCAGAATACCCTTATTATTGAGGAAGTAATTTATGGGAAGATAGTATCATGGCAAACAAACGTATACTACACTCCCGTTAATTGAGCATTAAAAATTTGTTCATTATTCTGCAAAATTATTCTAAACTAAATTCAGTATTAATAAACGTAGCAGTGTAACGTAATCGTCTGACATACATATACTAAATCACCACTAAATAAATAAATGTTTTTCGTGTTAAATAATCTCATAAATGATTTAATTTTGACTGAATATATATATATATATATATATATATATATATATATATATATATATATATATATATATAGTCTAAAGAAGCTTTGAGTTATTTTAAACAAAAAGACAAAAAAAAGGAAAATGCAGTTTAAATTCCCAGAGAAACTAACTAAATCCAAAATAGTGTAGACTTAACATTTGTTGGAAAATTCATGAATAAATAATATATAATAGTAAGTAAATAAAAATAAAAAGGGGGATTAAGTATCTAACAGTGAAACAACAGCAGGAGACCTTAACGTAAGCATCTAATATTAACACGGGGATCTTCAGCTGTTTACCATGTAACTGTTTCGGAGATTTAAAAACAGGACAGTTATATGCATGGCTCTCCAATGGTACAGATAAAACTACCATTCCCCCAATAATCAAGTGTCGAAATAATTAAGCTTAAAATGTTACTTATATATACATAAATAAATAATAATAAAATAATAATAATAATAATAATAATTATAAAAAAAAAATAATAATAATAATATACTACCCTTAAGACTACCGTGTGATATGGTAATTTGCATATCAAATAAAATTCTTTATAACAATAGTAATACTAGTAATAATAATAATAATAATAATAATAATAATAATAATAATAATAATAATAATAATAATATTGCTTTTAATATTTAAAACCGGTCAGATATTGTTTTATATGCCCCAAAAATCTGACAAAAAATCATTGTTATTTATATATTTATGGAACTTAAAATGATTGAGATATGATAAAAAGACTAGAATATTCGTATTTACACCTGTTTAATACCCCCCCCCATCGTCCGGGTTCCTGAAGCCCCCATTAGAAGGAAGGAATATGAGATTGTTACTACCGTTTTTTTTCTCTCCTGCTGGAATTCAATGAAAAGGAAAAAAAAAGTAAGAGATAACTCATTGCTTTTAATATTTAAAACCGGTCAGATGTTGTTTTATATGCCCAAAAAATCTGACAAAAAATCATTGTTATTTATATATTTATGGAACTTAAAATGATTGAGATATGATAAAAAGACTAGAATATTCGTATTTACACGTGTTGAATACCCCCCCCCCCACATCGTCCGGGTTCCTGAAGCCCCCATTAGAAGGAAGGAATATGAGATTGTTACTACCGTTTTTTTTTCTCTCCTGCTGGAATCCAATGAAAAGGGAAAAAAAGTAAGAGGTAACTCATTGCTTTTAATATTTAAAACCGGTCAGATATTGTTTTATATGCCCAAACAATCTGACAAAAAATCATTGTTATTTATATATTTATGGAACTTAAAATGATTGAGATATGATAAAAAGACTAGAATATTCGTATTTACACCTGTTTAATACCCCCCCCCCCCATCGTCCGGGTTCCTGAAGCCCCCATTAGAAGGAAGGAATATGAGATTGTTACTAGCGTTTTTTTTTTCTCTCCTGCTGGAATCCAATGAAAAGGAAAAAAAGTAAGAGATAACTCATTGCTTTTAATATTTAAAACCGGTCAGATATTGTTTTATATGCCCAAAAAATCTGACAAAAAATCATTGTTATTTATATATTTATGGAACTTAAAATGATTGAGATATGATAAAAAGACTAGAATATTCGTATTTACACGTGTTGAATACCCCCACCCCCATCGTCCGGGTTCCTGAAGCCCCCATTAGAAGGAAGGAATATGAGATTGTTACTACCGTTTTTTTTTCTCTCCTGCTGGAATCCAATGAAAAGGAAAAAAAAGTAAGAGGTAACTCATTGATCAAAAAAGGAAAACTGGAGACGACAGAAAGTATAGAACTCCCCAACCAAGAGGAGATGAGGGCGCTAGGAGAACAAGTAGCTACAAATACCTGGGAGTTCTGGAAGCAGACACAATCAAATATACAGAAATGAAAGAGAAGATTGGAAAAGAATATCTACGAAGAACAAGGAAACTCTTAGAAACTAAACTATATAGCAGAAACCTAGTAAAAGGGATAAACACATGGGCTGTATCACTAATAAGATACTCTGGACCATTCTTAGGCTGGACCAAAGCAGAACTCAGGCACCTTGACCAAAGAACTAGAAAACTAATGACTATGCACAATGCATTGCACCCAAAAGACGACACGGACAGACTCTACATGAAAAGAAATGAAGGAGGTAGAGGACTGGTAAGTATAGAAGACTGTGTGGAAGACACCAAAAAAAGAGATGGAGAAATATGTAACCCAGAACACGGAAAGACTGATCACCACAGCAAGAGACACCAGCCCAACAAACAACCCCGGAAGTACTGAACCCAGAAACAAAAAGACAAGAAAGGAAAAGTGGGAAGAAAAACAACTACATGGACGCTTTATAAGACTCACAAGCGATGAAGCCAATGAAAACAGCTGGTCATGGCTAAGAAAAGGACACTTGAACAGAGAAACGGAATCTCTGCTGACGGCCGCACAGAACAATGCGATTAGGACAAACTTTATTAAAGCAAAGATAGATAAAACCCAGGAAAACAGCAAATGCCGACTGTGTGGACAAAGAGACGAAACGATAAATCATATAATAAGTGAATGCAGCAAGCTAGCACAAAGGGAATACAAGAACAGACATGACAGCATGGGGAAAAAAGTACACCGGGAAATGTGCAAACAACTGAATTTCGAATATGCAAAAAAACGGTGCAAACACAAACCAGAAACTGTACTAGAAAACGAAAAACACAAAATCATATGGAATATGAATGTACAAACAGACAAACCCATAACAGCAAGGAGACCGGATATGATAATAATCAACAAGAAAGAACAATCCTGCAAAATCGTGGACTTTGCCGTTCCAGCAGACCACAGAGTGAAGATCAAAGAGACGGAAAAAAGAAGCAAATATACTGAACTTGCCAGAGAATTGAAAGGAATATGGAACATGAAGAAAGTCAGTATAACACCAATAATCATAGGAGCACTAGGAACAGTCCTTAAAAACATGGAGAAAAGACTAGGAGAAATAGGAATCAAAGGGATAACTGAGACCATACAAAGGACAGTAATGATCAAAACAGCTACAATCCTGAGAAATGTCCTCGAATGCGGAAACCCACCCACATAAGCAACGAATGGAGAACAAACACATGGAAGCACAAGACAACAGAACCGGGGAAAATACAACCGCACGAGAGAGGCGCAAGCATAGGCTAACGCCACGAAAATTATGGACAGAGGGTCGAGGAGGGAAAGCGCAAACCAGACCTCCACTGGAAGAGCGCGGACAGCTCTGGGACCTTGGGGAGGCTTGTTGCCACTCGAGCCCCAGAGGGGACCAATGGCCCTTATCAGCGGGAATCGTTGGTAAGTGGCTGTTGCGATTACCGCAAGGTCATCAGCGGTGATGAACGAAAAGAGGTGGAGCATACTGGAAGTCTGAGGAGACTTGTTGTCACTCAGACTCCAGGGAATACCACAGGTTGTCGGCAGTGGGCGATCACTTACGATGACCAGTGTGATAACTCCTAGTGAGTAAATAATAATAATAATAATAACAATAATAATAATAATAATAATAATAATAATAATAAAATACTATCTAAACACTACACCTACGAACCATTCTACGATATGGTAGATAGAAATAAAATTATATAGAGATTAAGGTTGCATTAAAAAAAAAAAGCAAATAGATAAGAGGAAGGAAACCTAGCCATACAGATCTAAATACCCAATATATATTAGTGGTATAATGAAATAATTCCAGGAGGAAATCCGGGTATCATAGTTCAATGTAATAAACAGAGCTAGAATAAAATAAAATATAGTAACACGAAATTACATAATCATCGATGCAATAATTTATTTCAACCTTGTGGTATTTTCAAGCATCCTATTTAGACGATTACATTTTTGAAAGTTAAAAAAGTGTAATCGTCTAAATCGCATGCTTGAAAATACCAGAAGGTTTGAATGGATTATTGCATCGATGATTATGGAATTTCGTGTTACTATATTTCATTTTATATATATATATATATATATATATATATATATATATATTTTATTACTTCATTTTATATTATAATATTAATGCTCTATCCAGTAGATTGAGCTTCAGTTTTTATCCGGATGTTTCACTAATTATAAGATATTAGTTGACGCTTATATCTTTTGTTGGATTACTTTATATATATATATATATATATATATATATATATATATATATATATATATATATATATATATATATATATATATATATAATACATGTTTAATTATTTGTAAAATTCTTTCTTTGCGGAAGTTGTTCATCCTGTTTACATATAATCAACCAAAGAAAGCAGAATCTGATTTTTGGAGTAAGAGATTAAGATGTAAAAACATTTGTAAAAGTGTCCTATATATTGGTAAACAACAAAATTATTCATAGAAACTAATTAGTGTTCGTATAGTTGGAATTTAAACTTAATACATTTGTGACCTTTTTGTGCTAATAAAAACAAATTATATAACAAAATAATTTTTAGAAACCAATATATTTGTAAACAACAAAAATCATTGAAACCAAAAGTCTTAATTCCTAAAAAAAATAAACCAAGAATCTTTATTCCGATAATTTTTAAAATAAGAAAAGAACCCATTAAACCATATGTAATGTAGGTGATTGAAATAGGAGTTTTCCAAGAAGTATCTATTGTTTTAAATCAAGCAAAATAGATGAATCTAAGTTTTACGGGAATGGGCTCTTCCCTCGATATTTTAAGTAGAGACTTAAAGTAATACATGCTAAAATGGGTTCGGCTTTCGAATATCACAAAATAATTTTCTAATTCTATTCGTAATAATAAAAGCCACTGCAAGAAAAAGATAATAGTTAAGCGTACTTTACCGGTTTAAATGTAATCAGCTTAAAATGGTCGAATGGGATTCTGAGAGAGGTTAAATGAGTCAATACAGTTTAACAAACAACTAACGTCTAACATTTTCCAGCGCTTGCATGAATATCGTTTTTTTACAATCTAACTGATTTTTGAAAACGCTTGAAAATTTGGGTGGTCTTCTGAAAAACAATGAATTCAAATAATTTACGTACGCGAAAGGTGGCAGCATAAGCAGCCATCTTAAAGAACACTTTATTAGTTGGTATATATCTACATTCCGCTCTATTCTGAAATGTGAAACATGTTTACGGAATGTGCTCTCAGAACAGCGGACATCATCAAGTGTTTTAATCTGAATAAATATTATATTTTTGTTTAAAATGAAGAATATGAATTGGTAAAAAAAAAACGAATTTTAATTACAAAATAATCTGAAAAGCTAAACAACGTAGACTTCTAAACTCTTAGAAAACTTTTTTTTTCAGAATGCTAATATGAAGTGTCTGTTATATAATTTTGAATAACGGGTGTTCGTTTGATTACTATTTGTAAACAAATTAACACTCAATACACTACACTCTAAAGAATATAAATATATATATATATATATATATATATATATATATATATATATATATATATATGTATATATGTATATATATATGTTATTGTGTATAATCTATGTACGTATACGTTCCGTCTTTTTTTATCTGGACTCATCAGCATAGAGATATGACTATTCACTACCCTGGAGTACAAGTATTTGTCAACGGTACCTACTCGGCCAATCTTAAATAGCTGATCAAACAATGATAATCTTAACACATTTAAATGGGTTGACGTCCAGGCATTCTACTTCTATTAGTAACGGAATGATGCATTATAAAGCAAGTGACGTCATGCTGTGTTAATACTACCATTACAGTGCTCTACTTTTTTACGAGGAGCGACAAATATAAATATTTGTTATTGTTTATAATATATATATATATATATATATATATATATATATATATATATATATTTGTTATTGTTTATAATATATATATATATATATATATATATATATATATATATATATATATAAACTTTATTTAAAAACATATGTTACATATTTTAGAGACGTACCACGGTTTCATCCAGACGGGCTGACATTTTACATTAAAAAAACCTATACCCAGTGGAATCGTCAGCGTGCTGAAAGAGATCAAACCACGATGAGAAATGCCGTTGGATGCATATAATGGCATCTATCATCGTGGGTTTACCTATTTCAGCATGCGGACGATCCCACTTAGTATACATCTTTATTTAAATGTAAAACGTCAGTCCATCTGGATGAAAGCGCAATACGTTTGTGAAGTATATTACATATAGTTGTTAAATGAGTTATATACACACACACACACACACACACATATATATATATATATATATATATATATATATATATATATATATATATATATATATATATATATATTTATATATATGTGTGTGTGTGTATATTACATCAAACTATAACTTCTCGGAGACGAAACATATTTGATCACATATATCAGATCTTGCCCGATATCCTTGTAAATAGAACTTTATTCCAACAATATATAAATACATAGTAGACAATATATTCCATCCATTCTTTCCATATACCATAAAGTCAAGAAACGTCGTCGGGTCGTCAGCTAGGCCGTTTATCTCTCATAACTTTTAGTCGGCATTGTCGTACCTGGTGGAGCCCCTGTCGTCTCCAGGTCACATACATCACCTTGTATTACCAAAGTGTCACCCATTGTGTACTGACCAGGATCAACGTGGTTAGCTTCGGTGAATTAATGGGAACGGGTGTACCAACGTGATTATGCCGTATATCAAATTAACAATAAATCTAATAGACTAATAGGGTTGCTTTTAGTTATTTGTTATTGTTAATGAAACACCTACTTAATTACATATACATAGAGAGGAAAAGAAATAGAGATAGAGAAAGAGATTAAGTAGATGGAGAGACGTAAATATCTGACAGAAAATTTAAAAAGCAAATAAAAAACTATATAGTAAATATACGTTCTTACAGAATCATGCTTTTTTAGATTCGTTATTTCATTTTTTGTATAAAACATTCTCGAAGGAAGAATTTATTGTATATATGGGATTACATATACACCCATCTGGAAATAGAAGTGACAGGAAAACTCAACTGGCGTAATAGGTAACGTCTAGGATTGCGGCGTGTACGAGACTGCTATGTTTTGTCGTACGTAATCGATAAGGTTCCTAAACAAATATGATTGGTGGTATAGGGTAGGTTGAATGTAAAGAAAGGGTGCGTATGGGTGAATGGCTGAAAAAGGAAGTAATATATTATTGTTATAAGGAGGTTGTACTTTGTGTTGATTTGTAAGAATATATTCTAGATAAGTAACTGAAAAAATAAAGCCGGTTTTGAAACAAGCAATAAGCGACAACGGATAATAAACAGAAAAAAAAGAAACATAGATATAATAATGTCTAACCATCTGAACAAATTGTTCGAAAATATAAAGCAACACACGTTGGAGAATATGAAGGATAGACCTTTAGAATGTAAGAAATAATTGACACTTGTGGAAGAGAAAATCGTGGTCCCCACTAACAGTTTAGAGGGTGTACACCAAAAGAAACTAATCCAAATCTGCAAACGAACGGAAAATAGTTTAAGACGAATTTCATAATATTGTAAAAGCCATGCTCATTACTACCGTTGTATATCAAAATAAACAGGGCGCACACACTAAGTGTAAATATATGAATGACAGAGAAATCACATAGCGCGATCTCAAATACATGGAGCCTAACAAATAAATTTTCTTATAAAGGCAGTCTACGATATCTTACATACACCAAGTTACTTTAATGCTTAGGGTTTATCTACATCATGTGGGAACTGTCGGTTTAAAACACATTATCACTGCTCTGAGAAGAATACTCTGAGAAGCTACACGTAGAGATTGTAAATAAGGATTCGATAAAATGTTTCCAAACTGCAAATAAATCTCGTAATGTCATATGTTGAATGATTTATTTCCTTAAGAAGAACATGTTTAAGTATTTGTGTAAATATAGGCCTAAATTGTGATTGTTGTATGACTGTAGAGACTGGAAGATTGTATTCGACTGAAAACTCCGGATCGTATTTCCTACTGAAATAATTTAAACGGATCAGCGTCCGGATTATTTTATTTGGTTTGTAAAATTGGTGAAAAATATTCATCGTTGAAATGACTGCTCCATTTGAGGAAATGTTTGACTCTGTGCACAATCGCAAGTTAGAAAATATAAATATCTATGATAACGACGTATCATATTAATGGAAAACCATTGTATTTCCTAGCCAAGTCGGATGCTTAGGTTGTATTATTACCTCAACGTGTACGCATAATAATCTCTAAACTCTGTGTTATCAGCTGGTATAGGTTTAGTTGGAAGCAATGCTGCTGTTCAATCACTTTTTGTGTATCAGCAGACTATAATTTAAACTGCAAAACTCAAAAGTCTAGCGTTAATTGTAAGTCGGGCTTTATTTCCTTTAGAACATTTAAAACATCAACTGAACAATATCAGTTGATCCGATGGTTTGATAAAAAGTGTTTTTCTTTCTCGGCGTCGAGATTTGTAAACATCATTTCCCTCGTCGATTAAAAAAAAATGTCTTCAATGAAACAATGTTCCGTTTATTTCCCTTCATAAAGGTTCTCTCTTTTAACGCGTAAAATATTACAGCGAGTAAATCTCGATAGCTTTTGTTCGTCTTGGGACTAGTTGTATTGATTCTCTGTCGTAGTAAATCAGATATTTTTCGGAGAAAGCTAGAAAAAAGGATATTTTATTTTTCCCTCTCAATTCTTTCTCCGACATGTTTAACAGTGTGCGAAATATTAAGTTTCTCCCAACAATTGTTTATGCGCGCTCAAATCTGTAGATTTACAACCGCAATTTCTTCTATTCACTTCAATGTGTTTGTGTGACTGAGCATTAGGAGGCAGTTTTTAATACTTTTCTTCATAATTTGTAAGAATAATCGGTTATTCCTTTGTAATGGGTAAAGAAAAATAGCTCAAGAGTCCATTACATAATTCAGCTAACGTCTAAGCCATAAATGAATCATAGGAATGTATTCTATATTCAATAAACAACTAAACAATCTAAACTGAAAAAATACAAAAAAACGTTCGCGTACAGTGAGGTCATATTAATAAATATGCTTCTCTATCCATTTTCCAAAGTAAGGGGTAAACACATTGAGGATTATTTATCTGGTTTCTTTCATAATGTATTTCTGGGGCACGGAGGTAGGTCTAGGTTTTGATTTCCCGACTTGTATATTGATTTATTCACAGTCCATCTTAACTTTCCAAAAAGGAGTTCCGTACGCATGCTTACAAAAAAAACAATCATTTACCATTTCGGAATACATAAGTGCTGTAAAATATTATTTCAGATACATTAAGTTTTATTCTCGCGAATGTTTTTTTTCCGGTTTGTCGGTCTATCGGTTGGAGTAGTTTATTTTTCTTTTGACAAATTTACAAGGTCAATAACACGACTCTTGTTTATAATTTTCTCACGTTGAGGCTAACACAGGGAATGCGAGAGTATCTGATTCACCCTCAAATCACTACAAGTGTGTGTCTTCTAAATAAAGTGGTAATATGCAAAGTGCATTACATTCGCATATATTTCGACGAGGTAAGACATCTATATATACTAACTGTAACGTTTTTTAAAACAACTTTTGTGTTTATTTTTGCCTCACAGGCTCGTGATGATAGAAGGATTGGTATATTTTAAACAAAGCTCGAGTGTGTGTTGGGAAGATTAAGTATGTAGTTGCATAGTTAAATAAATTTGCAATCAGATTATATATATTGAATGCATTCGATTATATACACACGCCTGGGGCAAACATACTATTTTAATCGAACCTATTCTGAAACTGAATTAAATTGTTTAGATAATCCCCTATTATTATTAGAGACACAACTATGTGTATTTGTACAAACACACACACACTTATATGTGAGATTGAATTACCTACTTGCTGAGTGTGAATTACCTACTAGAACTCATCCTCGTGTGCATTCGTTTTTTCTGTACAAGGGTTTTTGAGAAGAACCTGGCAGGAGGATACTTCCCTCTACCAGTTTACCCTGACTAAATATGAAAAATAACAATATTCGCAGAGCAAATAATATCCCCCTCGACACGGCTATACACTGGCTTATGCGATAGATTGTACACCTTCCCCAAGTAATGTGCCCGCTAGTAAAAGCACTCAGCTTGATATTCTACCAGACTAGATTAAGGTTTGTCCTGGAATCCAGTAAGACCAAGAGAACGCAAGGTAGATATACTATAATATGTTCATGATTGCACAGATTTTACAGTTAAAAGCGTTTGTATTAAGTAATAATAAGAACATTGTGCTGTAAACACATGTCTAATCATGTTACAGATTCCAGCACGATGAGACGTGGTGACACATAATTCAGTATTTTTTACTGAAAAACACTAGAAACTCTCAAGAAACCAAAAGATGAAAATATATTTAAAACGTAAACTACTTTCGGAATTTTAGAAATGCGATTTCTTATTATCATGGTGCTTATGATGTAAGTGAACAGATTTCAAGAAATTAATATTCAAATAAGATATGTTTCAATAGATTAATAATAATAGTGATCAAAGAACAAGAGTCAAAAAAGAGATGAACAGAACCAGACAGACAGATCATTAGAGAAGTGACGTAAGCGTTTACGGTAAAGTCATGTACGGAGACAGCACATATAAATTGGCCAAGATAAAGTATTCCGGCTTTCTCAAACGGTAAATAAAAAGTAAAATATGTTTATCTTTTCTAATCAAAAGTAAGTAGGTCGTGTTCTATTTCTCATGGATAAGATGTTAATTGGCGTACGGAACAGAGAACTAACGACAACAACAACCAACGAGAGCGACCACAGACAAGCAGTAGAAATAACGACTTACAAACTAACGGAGGGCAGTTCGTATTTCGTCATCCACACGACGCGACACCGTGTTAAAAACTTTAAAAATGTTAAACCTCATCTTTGCTAAGAATAGATATTCAGCCCAAGATTTACCCGAAAGTTTATTTTAAAACACTTACTATAAAATTAATTCAATCGATTTATCGTAAAGTTTACACGAGAAAATTGATGTTTGATTATAGTACAGCGCTTTGTTTTAAATTCCATCTCCAAACAAAATGACCAACAAACAGCACACATTGCTTTTAACTTTAATGCTTCCATTAAAGAGTAGTCATTTTTATTTACTTTTTAAAATTACCAACATACAACACACACTCCTTCTAACTTTAATGCTTCCATTAAAGAGTAGTCATTTTTATTTACTTTTTAAAATTCCAAAAATAAATAAATTCTAATTCCAAATCCATTTAAGCCTGGAACTGCATATTCATATAATCTTTTTTTTTTTTAAATAAATGTGCAGTGTTTATAACGAGTTTCGAAACATTAAATTATGTAATCTATGAAATTAGGAACCCGGATAACGCCTACTAACCATTGTAGTCTTGGCTATAATAGAACGATCTGTGTCTATTTTTAGTTTTAATTAATATTTGAAATGTTATACTCTACCAAATAAATATATGAACAGTCTGATGGATATACCATATTATGGACATTTAATAATACATATTTTAACTATATATATATATATAAAATAAAATATAATAACACGAAATTACATAATCATATTTCAACCTTGTGGTATTTTCAAGCCTCCGATTAATTTCGTGTTATTATTTTTTATTTTATTCTTGCTCTGTTTTTTACATTGATTTCATATCAAATAATTACGGTGATTTCATATCATACCCGGATTTCCTCCTGGAATTATTTCATTATACATTGCGATAGAAATGTCTCAGTCAGGGAGAAAAAAGAAGAAAATAAATAAGAAATATGCTTATACTTCTGACAAGACTATCCATTACCGAAAGTACTCAAGTTTATTAAAAATGAAAGTTTTTAAAGTAAATAAATCATTTATTTTCAAAAGACAAATATCTGCGTTGTTCAGGTTTCAAAATATGTTAAAAAAATATTCACCTTATCATTGCCATTTCATCAACGTTTCAATGTGTGATTTTACAAACTATATATATATATATATATATATATATATATATATATATATATATATATATGTATATATATATATATATATACTTTGTCTTACTCTCCAGCCAATCATAACACACTATTTAAAGTCACAGATAATCGATCAATGCTAGTAAATAAGTGTTCACCTCGGATAATTGTCTTTTCTTTGATCTTTAACCCAGATGTCTTCTATCATAAATCATGAGTTTTTGTTAATCACACGTTTTTCTAAAATGGGACAATAACAGTAAATTAGCGTGACTCTATTTTATGCAAAAGTTACTTATGGAAACTTAACGGGGTTGAATGACAATTTACAATCTTTATTAGAAATTTCCCTTTTGTAATTTAGTGAAAACAACTGCTTGATTTTATATTAGAATACTTCCTCTATTTACTAAGTCATACTAAGTATTTTTCTAGATCTTTATGTTCATATTCATATAAGGCATTATTTGATATTTAAAGTAATTTATATATACATGAATATACACGATATATATATATATATATATACTATATAACGTGGATTGGTTTTTCCTCTGTACCTGTAACAAAAGTAAGAAAATAACCACATGCTTCATAGGCTACAAACTCACCACTCTATTAACTTTTTTCACTCGAGTGTGTTTCAAGAAACCTATGACTATCTTCAACATCTAACAAAAAATCTTACTTTTAGACCGCCATCACATACACTCACAAATCATACTCCATACTGTTGGTAGCAACAACTGTTCCCTCTTATCTTGATGTACTCCAACTCTCCCACTTAACGCCGGTAAATAAATTACATTGGATAATTTACAGAATTATCACCGTAAATATTTAATTTTATTCTTCTAATAATTTCATACATAATATAGAAGATTCCAAATTCAATTATTAACTGCTCCCTAATATTCCTTAAAAAATTCGGAATAATGGATTACATATACTTATTTATTGTCCGAAGTTTCTTATAACTATTAAACATACACTTAAACTCATTTCACAATTTACGGTCTCAATAACGAACTGAATAAATTATGTCATACATTCATTCAATATGGCGTCAGGTACTTATCTATCTCGCCGAGAAAAATAAATTCAATTGCGAATCTTAAACGTGTAATTTATTTTCATCATTTATAATTTAAAGGCTTAAACAAATTCACTTATAACGCAAATTGACTAATATGCCTTACAAGACTTGTAAGTCAATTTTAAACAACTCACAGCGTAAAACGCTTAAAAGTCCACGGTTAAACACATCAAATTGCTTCTAGAAATCTGATGGAGGCCCATAATCACTTTCATCTGCGACGCTGCCAAGTAATAAAAAACACGTATTTTTTGTCAATTTAAACAATGCCTACTTATCGAACATTATTCAAATAATCGCCAAACCTCAGAATATGATTACTTTTTTTCATATGCTTTTTACCATTATAATTCTCGAAAAAATCGATATTTTGGGTGATTTTACTTTAAAGTAATTTCTTCTCTTTTCTTCTCTTTTCTTTTCATTTAACTTTTGCCTATTATAACCATCTGCTCTTAACGTCTCTCTTCGTCTCGCTCTCTCTCTTTCTTTACTTATTAACTTATTACAATAAAAAAATAATATATTCTTATAGTGTAGAAGAAATCGATTTAGACTGCGGCAATTTTTACTTTTATCTCCGGTAGATGGATATAGAACACCCCCAACCCTTTCTTCATTTCTTTATTTACTTACTACAATAAACAAAACGTTGAGTTTAATTTGGTTTATTATTACTTATTCATTATTAAGTTTCAAATTATACTTAACTTTACAGTGAAGTATCTGTTACTTAATGTCTTCTCTCCTCGGTCAGTGAATTACTAAACTTATTCTTTTCTTTCCTCTATCAGTAAAAAGGAAGTCCTTCGAGACTGCGGCAATTTTATTTTTCCCAAGGAGCTGGATATTCAACATATTAAAAACCACCATTGTTTTTTTTTTATTGTTAGCAAATTTAATCTACAATCAAATCAACACTCAGGACTGGGATCAAAATTGTATCAGTCTACATGTAGTTTTTCTTCACTGAACTAAAAAACATTCACGCATATTTTTGATTAGATTTACTTTTTTTTGGAGTGCAGTTGTTTTTTAATAAATAACCTGTTATTAGCAAGTGTGGGAGGCAGTCACACAAGACTTAAACTCATATTTTTGTTTCATTCAAAACATTGATAAATCGAATTTTAATCACGTAAATTACTTACAGGGTTCTTTTATACTTCTTTTTTACGAATAAATACTCTAACACTTATATATCGCTTCCACGCAACGCCGAGACACGGGCCCTGAATTATTATTTGCTTCGTGATGGTGCTTATGCAGTTTACAGGCTGGGCTTACTTGCCTTCACACAACGTCACAGTAAGACAAAACGTCGTTTTTTAATGTTAGGAAAAAATCCATCTCTCAAATAAGGACACTCCAGATTCGGACTAAAATAAACATTGCCGCAGTCTAGAACGCTCACTTCTTCACTGACCGAGGGCCAAAAAGAGTATGTATAGTATAACAGACATTACACTTCAACGGTGTTTTGATTTTGAAAAATTACAAATAACATAAAACATATTATATAATACGTTATTTGAATCGTTATAGTGCTTACGTAGTTTACAGATCGGGGTATACTTTAGACAGGATTTCCGAGTTAAATTCATCTGTAACGCTATCTTATGTTTATTTAATTGTTATGGAAGATACAGAATGGATAATAAACCCTCACATCCCCATGCACACAATAGCATTCTAAATCATAACGTTATTATTTTAGTTCGTTCTGCATAAGTATCTTCTTTCTAAATGTATAACCGGAAGCCAAGTTAAAGGAATAATCTTTTCGTTAACGAAGTTAATTAATCGCCGAGACTAACAGACACACATCAGATATTCCATAATAATAGGTATATCAACTCATAAACAATTACATCACAAAACTATGAATTACAAAAAGTGAATAAACTTGCAGATACTAGACATATGCCAATACTTTATGGGCATTCATTTGAGACTTCTTGTACACACTATTTATGGATAATGTCTCATCCAAACCGACTTTAGGAATCAAACCACATAAGTAACCATCAATTATTCAGGAGGGCGTTCCACAGCTAAAGAAACAAATAGACTTCTGACAAGCACTACATAATGTTAAACGTGATAATTACTCAAGGCTTGCATTAAATTGTCATATTTATGAAAGTACAAAACGGGTGTAACATTATCTACAAACATGCGTGTGAACTTCAATGGAAATATTGAAATAACTAACCATAATAAGCGTGTTATTACTACAAGTATTGCATTCACATTGGGGGTCTGTGTTCTTGCTTGTCACTCATTGGCACAACATATTTCAATAGTTAAAGAGTTATAAGGACTTTCTTGACTTATTTGACTTTGCAGGCAGCGCCGAGACACGATCCAGCTTGTATATATATATATATATATATATATATATATATATATATATATATATATATATATATATATATATATATATATATATATATATATATATATATATAGTTAGTGTTATAATGGAATCAACTCATCGCGTTTGTTTAAAAGATTATTGCGGTCGTATTTTAGGATTCTTATTTTTTCCTCGGAAATGTGTGTCTCTATTTTGCACATCTGTGTCTATGTGTGCATGTGCGTATATATGTGTGTATATGTGTATGCGTGTATGTGTGTGTATGTGCATAGGTATGGATATGTGTGTGTGTGTGTAGGTATACATTCATTTAGCAAGGATGTTTTTTAGTGAATACTTAAAGACGAAACACATTTATCCTCGATGTCTTAAAATTTTTTAATTCAAGGTAGTAGGTATGGGTTTGCATGTATATATATGTATGTGTGTGTGTATGTGTCTATGTGTATATATATGTATATATATATGTATATATGTATATATATATGTGTGTGTATATGTATGTATATGTATATGTATATGTGTGTGTAGAGGTAGGTGTGTGTATATGTGGGGATGTATGCATATATAATTGTACTTTAAGATATTCGTTTATTCTTATTATTTACTTAACATAGTGAATTAAATTAAGTGTATAATATTATCACTAGACAATATTAGATTGGAATTAGGCTATAATTATAGGCTTCCATAGATTATAAAACTAATGTAAGATGAATTTGTGAAACTCAGAGTATTAAAATATTACATTTGGAATATAATCTTAAATAATTTTTAGTTTTCAAATTGATACTGACACGCGGATCTAGACAGAATGGGGGCACGAGAAGTGTCAATCGGCTGATGACACGCCAACGTGTGTTAATGTCTTATCTTCCTTCTTCCTTCCGGACCGAAAACTGAATTTCCGGCTAGCCAAAAATTGTGTGTGTGTGATGTTAAGAATAGGTATATGTGTGCGTGTGTATGGAGGCGTATGAACGTTAAATGTCACCAGGTCGGAAATGTAGAAAGAATATGTACGCTTAACTCAGACGTTATTATTTTAATAAAAATAAACAAAAAAAAACATAAGATCCCTTTCGATTAGTTAAATATTAGATGTTAATTCCTACTCGCTCTGTAATAGGTATCCAGACTGGCTGCGACCACCACTCTCTCTGGTTGTGTTTAAAGTGTCGAGGGTAAATTCAGTTTTCTGTCAGTCTCAAAAATGTAATTGTCAAATTGGATGCTTGAATAAAACCGCAAGGTTGAAATAAATTATTGCATCGACAATCATGTAATTTCGTGTTATTATATTTTACGTTATATATATATATATATATATATATATATATATATATATATATATATATATATATATATATATATATATTTTGGTACAGAAAAATTAGTACAACATTCGTACCGTCGGTTTCAAGCTCGGAAAGTTTCGAGTTTGAAACCGACAGTACGAATGTTGTACTAATTTTTCTGTACCAAAATAAATAAATATTATACTCATAATTTTAACTTTAATTCTTAATTAATCGAGCACTCTGCTAGGATTTTTCCTACTATATTACAAAGAAGTTATATATATATATATATATATATATATATATATATATATATATATATATATAATAATAATAATAATAATAATAATAATAATAACATAAACAATGGTATAACCTGACGTCAATCAACCAATGTGGCGACGACCAACGGCATCTTGTCAAAGGCAGATTGAATAAAAAATCAAAATTGAAAGTAAGAATTAAGAACCGCGCATTTGATAACACCAACTGAAGCCATATTTTAAGAGAGAAGTAAACAGCCTAATAAGTGTGCTAGAAGAGGTGTGGAAGCCGACCAGATTCCATTTTGGTTAAGACGAAGTAAGCTCGCGGATTAAGTTTGCATTTTCGAACCTCAGCCTCCTCGCATCTACAGACAACCAAATCGAGAGATTATATATATATATATATATATATATATATATATATATATATATATATATATAGAGAGAGAGAGAGAGAGAGAGAGAGAGAGAGAGAAAGAGAGTAAGAGAGAGAGAGTTAGTTATGAAAATATATTTATGGCAATCAAGCTACACAGATGCTCCCCCGTTTCATCCCCGGTGGAATCTAAAGGTTAAAATGCATGGAGTTAGTTTTGCCGGTGTTTTTATATACACGGCTAGTTAGTTAACCAATCAAGTTCAATGTTGTTCTTTTAGTCAATCGTTAGGCTTCCTAGGAACAAAGGTTCGGTGTGTGGTACTTTCTATATCCTGTTCTATTGTTCTGATTCGTGTAGCGTGGCCTACATCTTGTTTCTTTGTTGTGTCATTATAATAAGTTAATTAATTTTAAAACGTGGTCCCTTTGATTTCTATTTTAGGTTTCAGTTTTTATGTTGTTAGGTTTTAGTTTGGTTTAGATTTGTTTACTTATTTGTGTGTATGTTTATTTATTATGTATTGTTAGCCTCAAGCAACTTTTACTCTGTGCAGGCAGCTGTTTGCTATCTCACTTCTACAGTTTAATATATTTTGAAGGTATTTAAGGTTTAGGATTTCACATTTCTCATTAGACATACTCTACACGGGTCGTCTACATTTCTACATGTACTGGTCTGTTGTATTATTTTCCATTCAATTATTTGTCATCGTCCGTATTCTTTGAGCTCCCAATAGTGGTTTGCTAGTGCTGTTTTTATTCTGACGTTTTCTGTTTTTAAATGTGCTTTTGTGGTCATAATATCTGGTTTTAAAATCTAGAGATGTTATACCGCGTAGTACTACTTGTTATTCGGTATTTCCTTATGGCTTGGTAAATTAGTACTTTTGGTTAGGCATTTATTTTGTAGTAGACAAAGTGTACGATTTATACAGTTACATTTTTTCTCTTCATTGCTAACTTTTTCATTTCTATTCGGGTGATTACTATTAGGGTTTCGTTTATTTCTATTTGTGGTGTTTATATTTTTGTTCTTCTTAGTGTTATTTGTTGCTATATTTTTCACTTTTTTTATGTAATTCGTAATTTTTTATTCTTCTCTGCTGTTCACGTTTTGTATGTTGTTATTGTGTGCCTTAATTATCATTTCTAGGTTTTCGCAGTAGCTGTAGGAGAGGTTTAGGTTATTCTTATTGAATATTTTATGCAAGGGATTTGTTACGGGGAAATATTTTTCAATCATATTTAGGAGTGTTTGCCAGTTAGTTTATAGCATCTGGTTATAGGGCGGGTATTATAATAGATTACATTTTTTACTTTTATTTTACATTTTATTATAATTATTAGTGTCCTGTTTCTTATATTTAATTTCGTTTCTATGCTAACCAATATCTTAGAGCCGTATTGTAAATGTTGCTTGATTTTTTTTAAACATTTTAGTTGCTAGAATTATTTATAAGCCTACGTTCGATAGATATATTTTTTAGGTTAAATAAAACATCATTATGGAAATAAGAGAATAACAGTTTGTAGTGTGAAAGCCACTTCCAACACGATAGATTAAAATGGCGATGATTACAAGAAAATATCTTATATAAATATCTGTTACTAACAAGCATTTGATTATGGCTGTCTGAATCCAAAACTGTACTATTACTTTTATTAATGGGGTGTTGTATATGTTTTGTTCACATGATATAATCATGCCAGGTATTACCTCCGCATTGGATGTGTTATTAGCTCAATAATAAATAGTTACAATCGTCTGTTCATCAGCAAATTAAAAGTTATATCACTAGCAAAAATGTGCGATGTAGTATTGTAATCGCTTCCAATGCTCAATTCAGGGAGGTCGTTATCTAAAATATGCTCTACTGTCATGAGATTTTTTCTCAGAAATGTTCAAATGCTTTGACGTGTAGTGTAGTATCTTGTTATGTGATCATCATCCCTGGCATTATCCCCTTCTTTGGAGGAAGTGGTGTTTTAATTTTTACTGTAGGTAGGGTACCACGCTGCCAATATTTAAATCCGTTTTTAAGAGGGTTCTAGTGTAGTATATGTTCTGCTTTCATTTGATCATCTTACGAGACATTAACCCCTCTTTTTGAGGGGGGTGTAGTATATGTTTTGTTTACATAATATAATCATGCCAGGTATTACCTCCTCATTGGATGTGTTATTAGCTCACTAATAAATTGTTACAATCGTCTGTTCATAAGCACACTCAACATTGTGTCACATATACTAGCAGAAATATGTGACCGGAAGTAAAATATAATTTTGGTTGTTGAAATGAATTCTAATTTATTTCCTGGTTTGCAGCAAAAAAAAGAATTCCATTTTCTATTAATATAGAAAAAATATATTTTGTCAGATAAACTTACAAGTATTCTTGAGATAATTCGTGTAACTGTCCACATTAGGGTGATGAGTATATAATTAAATATCCAATCATCATTAGTGTCGAAATAAAAATGTAATATTCCACAAGCTGCTTCAATAGAGCGATATCTCTTTTATTAATACATCAAAGATATTCGCTGTATTCCGGGATGAGGAAGAATGTCGGGGAAAGACGATTAATAAGTAAGACGTTATACCCGTTCGACAACTATTGATTTGAATGAACATCAATTCGGCTTTGCGTCTTAAATGTTAATGCATTGTGATCAGGTTGTCTGGGAATTATTGTAAGTGTTGAAATGACCGGCTTGAAACTATGATTGTAATATGAGTGACGACAAGTGAAATAAAATAAACTTAAGATGTTCTAAGTAAATATGTCTATATGGGTCTGTAGGTAAGAACTTTACACATTAAAACGGCGGTACATCTGATTGTTTTGTTACTATTATACAGAGTATGAAAGCAGCGATTAAACGATTATCTAAGGTAGTTCAATATCAGCTATAACATCATTAACCGCGGTTATCAACGTAATGAATGAAACAAAAATATCAACTTAACTTCTATGGATCCCGACTAAATTAAATTTTTAAACTTTCTATGGTGTAAATATATGAGCGGTAATTTTCTGTGTGAAATGTTGAACACCTGCAATTTCTTCCGAAATCACTGCTTTTGAAGGTAGTTAGAAAACCAGAAGGCGTTGTGTTTACAAATAAAACAAATTCTCTTTCCTACTGATAACATTCGCTGAAATATAAATGTATTTACCTCTCGTATTTTCACGCAAATAAATATCCTATTATACATGTAGATAATGAAAAAAGTATTATGTTAGAGAAATGAAATGAATCATTTCTATTTTACATAACATGATTTTCAAGTAGTTGTTAAGTAATACTATTGAAATAATAGAATGAGAAAATAATCCACACAGATTTCTAACAAAATGAGAACAAACAAGATGAACATTTTCGTTTTCTTCATTTAAATGAATTTTGAATATGCTTTTAAATATAAAAGCGAAACTTTGAATACAGTTATTATGTTTCTCTTTTCAATTGCGTCAGGCACATGCAGAATATATATATATATATATATATATATATATATATATATATATTTATATATATATATATAAATATATATATATATATATACATATATATATATATATAGTATTTGAATATATATGAATTTGAATATATATAATATTTGAATATATATATTTATAGCTATACATTTTATATGGTCTTGTTATTACTTGAATGCATTAGTTCCGTGATTGCGGTATGTTTGAAATTAATATGTTCTAATTAGCTGTAATAAATTATTAACTAAACAACAATCTGTCTA
Organism: Sepiola atlantica; assembly: GCA_963556195.1. Lineage (NCBI taxonomy): Eukaryota > Metazoa > Mollusca > Cephalopoda > Sepiida > Sepiolidae > Sepiola > Sepiola atlantica. Next base: position 37,485,995 of record OY744555.1, read on the forward strand.
ATACATGTATGTATCTATTGTCCATACATGCTCTATGAAAATGTTATCAGTCTATAATTATTAATAATTTAGTGATACTTAGAGTAGACCGGTTCTCATTTATTTGTCTCGTAAATTAATACACATATATGCATACCTAGAAAATAGATCGTACAATACAAAATTCTATTAACTGCTACATAGGTATAATAAAGAAGACTAATACTTCTACATAATAGTAATAATACTAAGAATAATAAAGATAATAATAATAATAATATAATAATAATAATAATAAAAATAATAATAATAATAATAATAATAATGATAATAATAATAAATATAATAAAGAAGGTAATGATACTTAGCATGTTTAGTTATGTCACAGATTATTAATTGTTCAATTGAATAAAATATGTAGTGTTGTGAACGCAACTGATGAGGAATAAGTCACGTATATATATATATATATATATATGTATATATATATATATATATATATATATATATGTATGTATGTATATATATATATATATATATATATATATATATATATATATATATATACATGTGTGCGTATCAAGATAAAATAGAAAATATATAAATAACAATTAAACACAGGTAGACCTCATCAAAGAAGAGATTTACACCTTTCTTTCGAATAATTCTTTTTGTAGAGCTGAATGACACTGTTAAATAGTTCTTTTGATAATTTTTCTGAATAGTTTTTTTCATACATATATATATATATATATATATATATATATATATATAATCCAGACAAGCTAAACATACACAGAATAGTTATCCAATGAATTTCAACAGGGTTTATGAAAAGTGTTTAATATCAAATAAAGCTTTTATATATGATTATTTTTTACTTACACAGACATGTTCAAAATCTGCGACACTGGCATGTCGATCTTATCGATCAACAGCTATTATAAACTGAGATGTCATCAGGTAGAGTAAACATTCGATCTTGATCTTAGATCATATTTGGAAATAATCTTTTCTTAACATTAGATCAGATTTATAAAGGGTCTTTCCAAATATTATCTACGGTTACGATCAGATTTTAACTAGCTGTTGATCGATAACATCGACATGCCAGTGTCGCAGATTTTGTACATGTCTGTGTATATAAAAGTAATCATATATATATATATATATATATATATATATATATATATATATATATATATATATATATATGAGTGTGTGTGGTTGTGTTCTTTTCTATTGAGTAAATATAAGGAAAACAATGCTAATCTAGTGTAACAAAGTGATCTATGTAGTTCTTTTTAGTGTTACAATAATTGAATCTGTATTAAATTCTTTGAGGGCGGGATAAAAAATCGAGGTAAAACGTTGTCAAGATAAATTGCCTTCAGCAGAACTATGTAATTTATAGCGCGGAGTCAGGCATTATTTGTTACCAAGGCAACTCTCTTAATGTTGGAAATTTAGCCGAAAAACATTATCCGTCATAAAACATGGCGTTTCCTTGCAGACACATGACTTCTTAGATATGAAGATTGCATGTAGCTTTTTGGCATCGTTAATCTATCTTGACGAGTATTAGAATTTATTTAACAGTCGATGAAATATACAGACATCATTACTGATAAGGTTATTAAATAAAACCGACCATTGATATATGAATACATGTACAGGCTAAAGACGGAATCGTCATGCAAAATAGCACTTACAGAACGATTATAGCTATGAATATAAGTGATATATGAATATATGTACAGGGTAAAGACGGAGTCGTTATGCAAAATAGCACTTAAAGAACGATTATAGCTATTAATATTAGTGATATATGAATATATGTACAGCGTAAAGACGGGGTCGTTATGCAAACTAGCACTTACAGAACGATTATAGCTATTAATATTAGTGATATATGAATATATGTACAGCGTAAAGACGGGGTCGTTATGCAAACTAGCACTTACAGAACGATTATAGCTATTAATATTAGTGATATATGAATATATGTAAAGCGTAAAGACGGGGTCGTTATGTAAACTAGCACTTACAGAACGATTATAGCTATTAATATTAGTGATATATGAATATATGTACAGCGTAAAGACGGGGTCGTTATGCAAAATAGCACTTACAGAACGATTATAGCTATTAATATTAGTGATATATGAATATATGTACAGGGTAAAGACGGGGTCGTTATGCAAAATAGCACTTACAGAACGATTATAGCTATTAATATTAGTGATATATGAATATATGTACAGCGTAAAGACGGGGTCGTTATGCAAACTAGCACTTACAGAACGATTATAGCTATTAATATTAGTGATATATGAATATATGTAAAGCGTAAAGACGGGGTCGTTATGTAAACTAGCACTTACAGAACGATTATAGCTATTAATATTAGTGATATATGAATATATGTACAGCGTAAAGACGGGGTCGTTATGCAAAATAGCACTTACAGAACGATTATAGCTATTAATATTAGTGATATATGAATATATGTACAGGGTAAAGACGGGGTCGTTATGCAAAATAGCACTTACAGAACGATTATAGCTATTAATATTAGTGATATATGAATATATGTACAGCGTAAAGACGGGGTCGTTATGCAAACTAGCACTTACAGAACGATTATAGCTATTAATATTAGTGATATATGAATATATGTAAAGCGTAAAGACGGGGTCGTTATGCAAACTAGCACTTACAGAACGATTATAGCTATTAATATTAGTGATATATGAATATATGTACAGCGTAAAGACGGGGTCGTTATGCAAAATAGCACTTACAGAACGATTATAGCTATTAATATTAGTGATATATGAATATATGTACAGGGTAAAGACGGGGTCGTTATGCAAAATAGCACTTACAGAACGATTATAGCTATTAATATTAGTGATATATGAATATATGTACAGCGTAAAGACGGGGTCGTTATGCAAACTAGCACTTACAGAACGATTATAGCTATTAATATTAGTGATATATGAATATATGTAAAGCGTAAAGACGGGGTCGTTATGCAAACTAGCACTTACAGAACGATTATAGCTATTAATATTAGTGATATGTGAATATATGTACAGGATAAAGACGGAGTCGTCATTTAAAATAACCCTAGCAGAACGAGTATAGCTATTAATATTAGTGATATATGAATACATGTACAGGCTAAAGACGGAGTCGTCATGCAAAATAGCACTTACAGAACGATTATAGCTATTAATATTAGTGATATATGAATATATGTATAGGGTAAAGACGGAGTCGTTATGCAAAATAGCACTTACAGAACGATTATATCTAGTAATGTAAGTGATATATGAATACATGTACAGCGTAAAGACGGAGCCGTAATTCAAAATAACACTAGCAGAACCCTTATAGCTATACATATTAGCGATATATGAATATATGTACAGGGTAAAGACGGAGTCGTTATGCCAAATAGCACTTACAGAACGATTATAACTATAAATATCAGTCGCATAGCGAGTGAAATTACTAACATTAGCTATCATACTTTACATATATTTTCGGTGTTACCCTTGGTAGTCTGAAACTGATTACTTCACAAAATGTAAACTTGTGTTAGTGTCGGGGACCGTGATTTCGGTGGGTCTTGAATCGGCGACTAAACCTAACACTGAATAACTGTAACCTAATTGGTATTTTTCAAGAACCAAACGTAAAGAACATAATGAATTTAAGTGTTCATATGCAATTTATTATTATTTTTTCTTATAATTTCAAGTAAAAAAATAAAAACACCATCCGAAATTTCATTATAAAAATATTGTATTTCTTGCTTCCCTTAACAACTTTAAGTTGTTTTGATTTGGGTTAAATAAAGGCACTAGCCATTGCGTAACAAAAAGGGATGTGCATATATTAAGATATATTAATTAATAAATTCGAATGCATTTTTCATTCAGAATCTCTCTCTCTCTCTCTTACACACACACACACACACACATATATATATATATATATATATATATATATATATATATATATATATATATATATATAAATTTAAAATATTGTTTAGTAACTTTTAATGGACGGTAATTTTACTGAAACCTATAATTTTTTTTCAAAATTACGACAGATGTATATAGGATTTTGTCATGTAAGTTGTGCCTTTCATATATATATATATATATATATATATATATATATATATATATATATATATATATATATATATTAATATAATAATATATATTAATATAAGTTAATAACCGCTACATTTCAGGTAGAATTTCATTGTGTTGCACAATACAAATAAATATGCATTGGTCTTAATTGACGATGAATCTATACACACACGCACCCCCTTATATATATATATATATATATATATATATATATATATATATATATATATATAATAAATTTTTTAATACCTACAGTCGAACGCGTTTCGGGAGTCTACCCTCATCATCGTAAGAGTGATGGTTGCAGGCGGTCGTGTAAGCTCGAACGCAGTTCATAGGATCAGTCAAGCATTATAGGCCTGACGCCAGACCGACAGGGCGGCGAGTAATCACCACATACAGTAAGTGAAATTAATGTACACTTACCAAGGAGGCAGTGGCAAGCGTCATGTTGTCGATAGTGTTCTACGCTCGAGTGGAACTTTGCTTTATCGCAGGATGCCAACAATCTTGTAATTTCAAAAAGGGGTCTACTATTAAGACTATGACATCTTCAAGGGCATTCATTTTTTTAATTTTTTTTATTAAATATTAAAGTGGTTTATATCTACAGACTACGTTGTTTCTACACTAGTCAGTGTAGGAGGGGCAGTTACAGGCGGTTGTATGGGGTCGAACGCAGTTTGTAGATGCAGCCTAGAATTACGAGCATATTATTATTATTATTATTATTATTATTATATTATTATTATTATTATTATTATTATTATTATTAACATTGTTATTAATAATAATAATAATAATAATAATATTTTTATTATTATTATTATTATTATTATTATTATTATTATTATTATTATTATTATTATTATTATTATTATTATGATTTCTACTCATTATAAGTTCCCACGCAGATCATCATCAGTGATTGCTTACCGACAACAACCGTCTGAGTGACAACAAGGGGCGGGAAATGGGGAGGGGGTGGAATCGGATTAGAAGAGCTGGGAAGGGCAGTGATGGAAAGGGAGTTGAGGAGCTTATGGTGTTTCGTACAATTTCAGTACATTGATTCATTTTTGTGTGGTGTCAGTTCAGGCCGGTGTAATTTGTTAAAGGAGGGAGCTCATTATGTGATGTTTCTTGCATTTTCTGTTTTTTGGTTTGTGATGTGCTTTTATGTTTTGTTTTCCTCCTGTTGTAGATTCCATGTGACCCTTCGTAGCTTAGGCGGGGTGGTTTCCGCATTCGATGCTTTTTCTTAAAAAGTCCAGTTGTTTTGATTATTACATATAGTCAATGATCTCTTAAATTTTTATTTGCCCCATTTTTTTTAGTTTTTTGGAGATTGTACTTACGATTATTGGTATATACTGACTTTCCTCATGCTCCAACATATTTAAAGTTCTCTGGCTAGTTTCGTGTATTTGCTTCGTTTTCCGTCCTTTTGATCTTCACTCTGTGAACTGCTGGACGGCAAAGTCTACGATTTCGCAATATGTTTTCTATCTTATTGATTATTGTAACATTCGGTCTCCTTGCTTGCATGACTTTCTCATTTTGTATATCTATATCCCAGATAATTTTGTGTTTTCAGTACTGTTTGTTGTTTATGTTTGTACTATTTCCTTGTGTATTCGAAATTTACATGTTTGCACAGTTTCCGGTGTACTGCTTTCCCCACACAGTCATGTTAGTTCTTGTATTCTTATGGATCTAGTTTGCTACATTCACTTATTATATGATTTACTGTTTCGTCTCATTGTCCACCCAGTCTGCGTTTATGTCTTCCTGGGGTTTATCTATTTTAGCTTTAATGTACTTCATCATAATCACATTGTTCTGTGCAGCCATCAGTAAATATTCCGTTTCTCTGTTCAAGTACCCTTTTCTTAGCCCTGCCCACCTATTTTCATTATTTTTTTCGCGTGTCACTCTTCTGAAGCGTCCATGTTGCAATTTTTATTTCCACTTTTATTTTCTTGTCGTTCTGTTTCAGGTTTCAGTGCTTCCCGAGTTGCTTGTTGGAATGGTGTATCTTGCTGCGGTGATTAACATTTCCTTATTCTAGGTTATGTATTTTTCCAGCTCTATTTTTAGTATTTCGCACTATCTCCTCTACTTACCAGTCCTCTTCGCCCTTCGTTTCTTTTCATGTAGAGATTATCCGTATATGCTTTTGGGTGTAGTGCGTTGTGCATAGTCATTAATTTTCTAGTCTTCTGCTCATAGTGACTGAGTTCTTGTTTAGTCCAGCTTATGAATGGTCCAGAATATCTTATAAGTGCTACTGTCCAGGTGTATATTCTTTTTACTAGATTCCTGCTATATAATTTAGTTTCTAAGAATATTTTGGTTCTTCGTAAATATTTTTTCCCATCTCTTTCATTTCTGTATATTTGATGGTGTTTGCTTCCAGAACTCATAGATATTTGTCGCTATCCTGGTCGCCTAACGCCTTTATGCCCTCTTGGTTGTGAAGTCCCATGCCCGCTTTTATCTCTATTTTTCCTTTTTTCATTTCTAGCAGTTCACACCTTTCCATTCTAAATTCCATTTGGATGTCCAGGCTGAATATTCTGGTAATATTTATCATTTTTTCCAGTTCCTTTTTGCTTTTTGCAAATAGTTTAAGGTCGTCCATGTACATCAGGTGGTTTACTCTTAGTTCTATGTCTGTACACTGGTATCCGGCATCACATTTTCTGAGTATTTAGTTGAGTGGAATCATAGCTATTATAAAAAGTAGTGGTGATAGGGAGTCTTTTTGGAAAATGCCCCTCGGTATTTTTATCTCAGTCAGGTGTTGTCCACCGGCTGTTAGTTCAAGTATGCATGTTTCCATTGCTTTCTTAATGAGATTGATAATTCTGTCAAGTTTTCTGTATATTTTTAAACATTCAATTCTCCATGCTTGAAGGATTCTGTCGTAAGATCATTTGTAGTCAATCCATGCCCTGGATAAGTTTGTTTCTTCTGTTTTCTACCTCCTTAAGAATGTTTTGATCGATGTATAGCAGATCATGCGTCCCATGTTTCCCTTTACGGTATATTTTTTTTATTATTCGGGGATTAGTCCCCGTTTGTTTAGAAATTGGTAGATTTGTTCTCTCAATTGTGCCGTCAGGATTTTTCACATTGTTAGTAAACGGTTATTCGTCTGTAGTTGCTTGGATCTTTCACATTTTGACATCTTTTTGCATAAGCAGGCTCTTTTCTTTTGTCATCTACTCTGATACGTCTGTTTTTTGGATACATCTGTTCAATTTCTGCACTAGCCTTTCATGTAGGGTCGTGAACTTTTTAAAACCAATATGCATGTATTCCATCGTCACCTGGTGCTTTCCAGTTTGCCATTTTCCTTTGTGTGTCTTTAATGGTTCATTCAGTAATTTCCGTGTCTGTCCCTTCTTCAATTTCCTGTAGTTTATTTTTCATGTTTTTCACTTACTTGGTATTTTTGTTATGTTTTTTAAGATTTTCCCATATCTTGCTCCAGAAGTGTTTTGTCTCTGTCGGGTCCGATTGTTCTGTTGTTGTTCGTTCTCCGTTTACAATTTTGTAAAACTGGTTTTCAGTGTTTGTTTTTCATATTTGTATCTATATCGTCTCAGTCTACCCTCTATTTTTGCTACATTTTGTTTTAATACTTCATGTTTCTTATTCAGTAATTATTATTATTATTATTATTATTATTATTATTATTATTTACAACAACAACTCAATTAGCGATGTTACGAGTCATTATCAATGATCTCTCAGTTGCAAAAAGAGGGTGATTTTCTTTGGAGTCTGCGTGAAAAAAGTCATTTCCAAGTATTTTCTGTGTTCTTTGATAGCCCCTTTAATCCCCTCTCACAACAGTTGTTAATCATTCATTTTTCGATTATAAATATCGTTTGCTCCATTTGGAATTTGAGTTAAAATGAACCTCACTTTAGTTCCAATACTATCCATTTGGAATTTGAGTTAAAATGAACCTCACTTTAGTTCCAATTCTATCCATTTGGAATTTGAGTTAAAATGAACCTCACTTTAGTTCCAATTCTATCCATTTGGAATTTGAGTTAAAATGAACCTCACTTTAGTTCCAATTCTATCCATTTTAATTCTAGTTCAAAGCACCATGTTGCTCAACTTCCTCGTTTTCCATCATCTTGACTACATGATGGTTTTCTGTGACTTGAAATGTTGCTTCTTTAGAAAAAAGATCTAAAGATTATTGGAGATTTTTTATGCGCTGCACATTTCAGTTTCCTTTAATTTATGATTGTGGTCTTTCTACAATTTTTTTTAGTGTTTACGTAGCGTTGTTCTCTTTCGACTTATGTGGTTCGGCTGTATTTCCTGGTTCCGCGAACTGGCTTCAGAACTCGACTGATATCATCATCATCATCATCATCATCATCATCATCATCATCATCATCATCATCATCATCATCATCATCATCATCATCATCATCATTATTTTTATTATTGTTGATGTAGTTGTTGTTGTTGTCGTCGTTGTTGTTGTTGTCGTCGTTGTTGTTGTTGTCGTCGTTGTTGTTATTGTTGTTGTTGTTGTTGGTGGTGGTAGTGGTGGTGGTGTTATCATCATCATCACTATCATCATCATCATCATCATCATCTCTGCTCACTATGAGTTATAATACAATTCATCGTCTGTGATCTCTGGAGTCTGAGTGAAAAATGCCTCCCCAGATGTCTAGTTATTTCTACCTATATTCGATCACCACGGCTAATGACCTTCCAGTATTGCAACAGTCGTCTACCATTGATTTGTGGCTTGCATCGACCATTAGTCTACCATGGATTCGGGTGGCAATAAGCCTATCCAATGTCCCAGCACTCTTAGCACTTTTCTAATGGAAGTCTGATTATTGCTGAGACTCCTCGGTCCTCCCATCCTCCTTGACCCTCTACGACTATTTTGATTAGTGTCAGCCGAATCCAGTGCCATCATTTTTTTGGGGGGGGGGCAGCTTATGCTATATTTTCAGTTTCTGTTTCTTAGTTTGGCGGTGGTATTCTTCGTGTAGTTTGGTTTTCTTCCTATTCTAAATTCCATGCGACTGATTCCGATTCGTAATTCATGCGGGTTGGTTTCCACATTTAATCATTTTCCTTCAGATAGCAGTAGTTTTGATCATTGCCGTCATTTGTATAGTCTCATTGATCCCTTTTATTCTCCAGTTTTTTGGTGAATTTTCTTTGTGTTCCTACGATTATATTCACTTTCTCGATGCAGTATACTCTGTTCAATCCTCTGGCAAGTTCCGTGTATTTTCTTTGTGTTCCTACGATTATATTGCCTTTCTCGATGCAGTATACTCTGTTCAATCCTCTGGCAAGTTCCGTGTATTTTCTTTGTGTTCCTACGATTATATTGCCTTTCTCGATGCAGTATACTCTGTTCAATCCTCTGGCAAGTTCCGTGTATTTTCTTTGTGTTCCTACGATTATATTGCCTTTCTCGATGCAGTATACTCTGTTCAATCCTCTGGCAAGTTCCGTGTATTTTCTTTGTGTTCCTACGATTATATTGCCTTTCTCGATGCAGTATACTCTGTTCAATCCTCTGGCAAGTTCCGTGTATTTTCTTTGTGTTCCTACGATTATATTGCCTTTCTCGATGCAGTATACTCTGTTCAATCCTCTGGCAAGTTCCGTGTATTTTCTTTGTGTTCCTACGATTATATTGCCTTTCTCGATGCAGTATACTCTGTTCAATCCTCTGGCAAGTTCCGTGTATTTTCTTTGTGTTCCTATGATTATATTGCCTTTCTCGATGCAGTCTACTCTGTTCAATCCTCTGGCAAGTTCCGTGTATTTTCTTCGTGTTTCAGTCTTCTTGATCTTCACTCTGTTTGATTGAACGGCAAAGTCAACGATTTTTCTTCTTGTCGATTATTAAGACATTTTGTCTCTTTGATTGCGTGATTTTATCTGTGTGTACCACAATATCCCAGACGATTTCGTTCATCGTTTTTCAGTATTGTTTCCGGTTCATGTATGTTCCATTTGTCTGCGTGTTGAAACCGTAATCGTTTGCACTGTTCCAAGTGTACTGCTTACCTCACACGGTCATGTCAAGTATTACATACTTTCATGGCTGGTTTGCTGCATTCATTTGTTTGCTGTTACATCACTTTGTACACACACTCATCATTCACTGTTATACTCAGTTTTATCTATTTTAGCTTAAATGTAGTTTACGCAAATCGCATTGTTCTGTGCAGCCGTCAGTAATGATTCCGTTTTTCTGTAAAAGTGTACTTTTTCTTAGCCATACCCAGCTATTTTCGTTATTATCTTCGCTTGTCAGTATCATGAAGCGTCCATGTACTAATTTTTTCTTTTCACTTTTCTTTTCTTGTATTTTTATTTCAGGTTGCAGTGCTTAACGAGGTGTTTGTTATGGAGGTTTCTCTGGCTGCAGAGTAACCTTTCTGTGCTTTGGGTTATGCATTTCTCCGACTCTTTTATGTGTCTTCCATACAATCTATAATATGTTCTAGTCCTTTTCACCTTTCGTTTGTTTTGATGTAGAGTTTGTTTGTATTGTCTTTTCAGTGTAGTGTACATGCTTATTAATTTTCCTGTCATCTCATCAATATACCCTAGTTCTTATTTATTCTCATGAATGCTCAAGTGTAACTTATTATTGATACTGTCCAAGTATATATTCTTTGTACATGATGTCTGCTATATAATCTGGTTTTAAAGAGTTTTCGTGTTTTTCAAAAATATACTTCTTCTGATCGTCTTTTTCATTTTTGTAGATTTGATGGTGTCTGATTCAAGAACTACCAAATATATGTTGCTATCCTGTTGGCCTAGCACCTTCATCTAATTCTTGGTTTTGCAATGTCGTCTCAAGTTACTCCCTTTTCATGTTTAGCAGTTTACACTTTTTTCCATGCTATAATTCTATTTGAACGTCCTGTCTTCAGATTCTGGCCATATTTATCAGCTGTTCTAGTCTTCTTTGCTTTTTGCAGACAGTTTTAGGTCGTCCATGTAAATGAGTTAGTTTATTCTTTCTTATGTTTCTGTAAACTTGTATCTGGCATCACATTTTCTGAGTGTGTAGTAGTGTGGAATAATTGATATGATAAACAGCAGTGGTAATAAAGAGTCTCACTTGAAAATGCATCGCTGTATTTTTAGCTCAATCTTGTGTTGCCGTCAAGCTGTCAGTTTTAGTATCCATGCTTTTATTGCTTTCATGGTAAGATTAATAATCTTGCCCGGTTTTTTGTATAGTTTTCAGCATTCAATTATCTATGCTTGAGGGGTTCTGTCATAAGCTTTTCTTGTAGTCAGCCTATGACATTGATATGTTCTTGTTACTGCTTTCTCCCTCTTCAAAATCTTTGGATCTATTTATATCAGATAAGGTGCCCCTCTTTTCGCCTATCCGGCTTCCTTTTAATTCATAGGAGATTATTATTATTATTACTATTATTATTATTATTATTATTATTATTATTATTATAATTATTATTACTATTATAATTATTATTACTATTATAATTATTATTACTATTATAATTATTATTACTATTACTAGTACTAGTATTATTATTATTACTATTAATATTATTATTATTTCCTATATTCTCACAAAGGTAGCTAGTAATTATCTCTTGATAGTAAACAGATGGTTTTTCCTAGAGCCTATTCCTTGATGTTCACAATTCTCAGCTGTGTTTTTAACATTTCGTGCACTAAAAATTAATCAGTAAATTATCGCTGAAAAGCTGACGTGATATTCCCTTCGAAAAGAGAAAGACAGAGAAAAAAAAAGAAAAACTGAAGAATCATATATAAAATTAAAAAACAAATATATCACAGAGTTTTAAACAAAGTATAAAAAGTTAACTTTTTCTTTGCAAATCAGTTTTTAAAATGTATTTAAAACATTGTTTAATGTCGATACTTGTATTTGTATAGACAACCTTGTTAGTTTTATAGGGAGGTGTCAATTTCCGATTTTAGAATTAGTTTTTACGGACTACCATCTTAATAATTCCAAAGTTCCGTATATTCTGCTGTATTTATTATATAATTAAAACATTGATTTCGCACGAATCAATTATTTATATTACTCGATTAAATGAATATTTTTCATAATTAACAAAATGTTTGAGCTCTAGTGATTCGCAAGTTTATAGTGCAGATAACTTATTTATTTTTTAAACAGCACAAAATGTTTTACTTATATCCAGTCAAAAATACTTCGTTCGTTATTACAGTCTACATAGATAAAATTATGGTCTTTAAAATGATTCGTAAAAACTTTGAACTACTCGATTTTTATTGTTTTCATTCGTTGAATATAGATATATTTACATTCGCTTCTCAATAGAATTGTATACAAATTCACGTAATTTTATTAATATTCTTGCGAAGCAAGCTGAATAACCTCACACCTTTTAACTGAATGCATCGTTATTTATGCTATGTCTTACGCTTACTGATTTTAAATTAATTAAATCAAACGCATTCATGATAATTTCTTTATTTAATTAAAGTTACACATAATTAATATAGAATATGCTGCATAATATTCACATTTTATATAGCTTAAAATACTGTACGTTTAACAATTTACGTGTAGGTAAGGTATCTATTATGTAACTGAGTCGTATGTAATATTGTCAGTGTTGAATATCTACTAGTGAAGTTCTACTTGTATAACCATAACCCTAACCCTAACCGTAACCTGTTCGCTTAAGAAGTATAAAGGGGAAGATAAGGAGAAATACCGTACATTATATGACGTCTCGACATAAATAGGAACCAGACAGAATCTCTTGAAATATTGTCCATTGTAACGTTATTAAACTCACTTTATTTCATAAGGGGATTAAACTAACTAAAGTTAAATTCATATGAAGCACTTCTATAAAAACAAACATGTTTCTCCTCTAAATACCACCACAATGACAGAATAACCTATCGTGTCACGTGGATTAAAAAAAACTATTTACCTGTGAAAGATATATTTTATTACATGCATGAATTCAGGCTGCCTTGCTTAACTATAAACTTCTGATATAAGTTGTCATATGTTACACTTTGTTCTTTGCTTTTCCATTATTCGAAGGTGACCCTGTCTACCCTATGCAATAGCTATCTATTTTACCGATAATCTATAACCTGTGTGTCACCATCCTTTCCCAATAAATGTTCAGTTTATCTTTTGTGGACAGAAGAGATAAGAATAATGGTTCTCAAGAATATTACGTTGGAAAAATGATCGAGATGAAACCGACAGATAGGAAGTCAAGATACTGTGTTTGATTTGACAAGCAGTTAACAAAGTTCTCTTGTATAGCAAAGGTTATTTAGGCACATGGTTTTTATATTTGAGTGAAAACCGACAAAATATAATGAATATAAAAAGGTGTTTATGATGTAGCAAATTATGGAAATATATTTGCGAAAAACTGACAAAGTATTATATAGTTTAGAACTTATATCCACAAAAAGCTAAACTTGAAAAAAAAGAATATAAAAAGTTGATCACGTAGTAAAGTATAAACATCATGTTAAATTAATAATATCAGTTGAAGCTAATCCGCTACGAAATTGAAAAGATATAGTGTAAACCATTAGTTAAATATTTTCTCTTTCAATTAAATACGTGGGTACACATTTTTAACATACACTATCTCTACTTAAACCTGCATCAAGTATAATAAGTTTATTTGCATATAAAATAACTGTCTTGCGTAAGTATTACTATTTTTACAAAAAAAAATATGCGCATGTAGTGCTAACATATAAGCTAAACGTTTATTTCGGTACGGGTTTTTATTTATATTTCAACGGATGATGAGTGTATAAAGCAACAACCTCACTCATTTCTTAGAAATGCTAAGTAAAAATAAATGCAGGAAGTATCTAAGGTATAGACGCGAACTGGAAATGAGAATAATTTGTTTTCACCAAAAAAGAAATTAGCCGTATTGAAAAAAATCTACCAGAATCGGGGAAATATGAGATCTTAATTAACCTTTCAGTATTAATGTAAATGAATGTTCATATACTTTTTTTTCGCCCCTTTTTATATTTTTGCTATGGGATTTTCTCCCTTCTTAATAATTCCTTTATTCTTCTATGGGTATGTTTTTTTAATTAATTTTATAATTATATAAAAAGCATGACATATGATTTCTGATTGCAGGAAACGAGATGAGCAAATTAGAAAATTCACTTGAATGGAATATATTATAAAATTGTGTTTCCACAATCAAACATTAAACCGACCCCGACACATTTATTGCAGATCACCAACCGGAATGACAAGACTCGAGTTTTGCGTGTTTTTCTGTTCTCAAATAGGACACATTCGAAATCAGGATTTGAGTTGCCAATGTTGGGATGAACATAGACGTAGTCGCTCAATGTTTACAGTACAATCATCGCATAACAGTTACTTGAGATTCGATGCATGTGTTCAGATCTCTCATGTTAAAAAAATGATGATATAAATAGTTCAGTATTAGAATGTAATCAACTTGTGTTGTGATAAAAAAAAACATATGTGATGAATCCACGATAGAATTATTAGAAATATATAACATTTCTGCTCGAAAATTTTGACAAATGGTTTCTATAGCTAATAATAAATTGTGTGCGTTGTAATTGTCGATTAAAAGAGTAAATACAACAGAACGATTTTTCTACACAAAATTTTGAATAGAAAATTCAGGTTTTATTCTTTAAATATGTTGTTAGTAATTGAAATGCGTTCTTTTTCTAGTGTTAATTACCTATCGCTTCCGATAGAAATCGTTCGCAGCGTTCATTTATTTTACATCAATTGTGAAAAATGAAAGAAATTAACCATTGTTAGTAATTGAAATGCGTTCTTTTTCTAGTGTTAATTACTTATCGCTTCCGATAGAAATCGTTCGCAGCGTTCATTTATTTTACTTCAATTGTGAAAAATGAAAGAAATGAACCACTGTTAGTAATTGAAATGCGTTCTTTTTCTAGTGTTAATTACTTATCGCTTCCGATAGAAATCGTTCGCAGCGTTCATTTATTTTACATCAATTGTGAAAAATGAAAGAAATGAACCATTGTTAGTAATTGAAATGCGTTCTTTTTCTAGTGTACATTACTTATCGCTTCCGATAAAAATCGTTCGCAGCGTTCATTTATTTTACATCAATTGTGAAAAATGAAAGAAATTAACCATTGTTAGTAATTGAAATGCGTTCTTTTTCAAGTGTTAATTACTTATCGCTTCCGATAGAAATCGTTCGCAGCGTTCATTTATTTACAGCGGTTGTGAAAAATGAAAGAAATTTACCATTGTTAGTAATTGAAATGCGTTCTTTTTCTAGTGTTAATTACTTATCGCTTCCGATAGAAATCGTTCGCAGCGTTCATTTATTTTACATCAATTGTGAAAAATGAAAGAAATGAACCATTGTTAGTAATTGAAATGCGTTCTTTTTCTAGTGTTAATTACTTACCGCTTCCGATAGAAATCGTTCGCAGCGTTCATTAATTTTACATCAATTGTGAAAAATGAAAGAAATTAACCATTGTTAGTAATTGAAATGCGTTCTTTTTCTAGTGTTAATTACCTATCGCTTCCGATAGAAATCGTTCGCAGCGTTCATTTATTTTACATCAATTGTGAAAAATGAAAGAAATTAACCAATGTTAGTAATTGAAATGCGTTCTTTTTCTAGTATTAATTACTTATCGCTTCCGATAGAAATCGTTCGCAGCGTTCATTTATTTACAACGGTTGTGAAAATTGAAAGAAATGAACCATTGTTAGTAATTGAAATGCGGTCTTTTTCTAGTGTTAATTACTTATCGCTTCCGATAGAAGTCGTTCGCAGCGTTCATTTATTTTACACCAATTGTGAAAAATGAAAGAAATGAACCATTGTTAGTAATTGAAATGCGTTCTTTTTCTAGTGTTAATTACTTACCGCTTCCGATAGAAATCGTTCGCAGCGTTCATTTATTTTACATCAATTGTGAAAAATGAAAGATAATAACCATTGTTAGTAATTGAAATGCGTTCTTTTTCTAGTGTTAATTACTTACCGCTTCCGATAGAAGTCGTTCGCAGCGTTCATTTATTTTACATCAATTGTGAAAAATGAAAGAAATTAACCATTGTTAGTAATTGAAATGCGTTCTTTTTCTAGTGTTAATTACTTATCGCTTCCGATAGAAATCGTTCGCAGCGTTCATTTATTTACAACGGTTGTGAAAATTGAAAAAAAATAACCATTGTTAGTAATTGAAATGCGTTCTTTTTCTAGTGTTAATTACTTACCGCTTCCGATAGAAATCGTTCGCAGCGTTCATTTATTTTACATCAATTGTGAAAAATGAAAGAAATGAACCATTGTTAGTAATTGAAATGCGTTCTTTTTCTAGTGTTAATTACTTACCGCTTCCGATAGAAGTCGTTCGCAGCGTTCATTTATTTTACATCAATTGTGAGAAATGAAAGAAATGAACCATTGTTAGTAATTGAAATGCGTTCTTTTTCTAGTGTCAATTACTTATCGCTTCTGATAGAAATCGTTCGCAGCGTTCATTTATTTTACACCAATTGTGAAAAATGAAAGAAATGAACCATTGTTAGTAATTGAAATGCGTTCTTTTTCTAGTGTTAATTACCTATCGCTTCCGATAGAAATCGTTCGCAGCGTTCATTAATTTTACATCAATTGTGAAAAATGAAAGAAATTAACCATTGTTAGTAATTGAAATGCGTTCTTTTTCTAGTGTTAATTACTTATCGCTTCCGATAGAAATCGTTCGCAGCGTTCATTTATTTACAACGGTTGTGAAAATTGAAAGAAATTAACCATTGTTAGTAATTGAAATGCGTTCTTTTTCTAGTGTTAATTACTTATCGCTTCCGATAGAAGTCGTTCGCAGCGTTCATTTATTTACAACGGTTGTGAAAAATGAAAGAAATTAACCATTGTAAGTAATTGAAATGCGTTCTTTTTCTAGTGTTAATTACTTACCGCTTCCGATAGAAGTCGTTCGCAGCGTTCATTTATTTTACATCAATTGTTAAAAATGAAAGAAATGAACCATTGTTAGTAATTGAAATGCGTTCTTTTTCTAGTGTTAATTACTTATCGCTTCCGATAGAAATCGTTCGCAGCGTTCATTTATTTACAACGGTTGTGAAAATTGAAAGAAAATAACCATTGTTAGTAATTGAAATGCGTTCTTTTTTCTAGTGTTAATAACTTATCGCTTCCGATAGAAGTCGTTCGCAGCGTTCATTTATTTACAACGGTTGTGAAAAATGAAAGAAATTAACCATTGTTAGTAATTGAAATGCGTTCTTTTTCTAGTGTTAATTACTTACCGCTTCCGATAGAAGTCGTTCGCAGCGTTCATTTATTTTACATCAATTGTGAAAAATGAAAGAAATTAACCATTGTTAGTAATTGAAATGCGTTCTTTTTCTAGTGTTAATTACTTATCGCTTCCGATAGAAATCGTTCGCAGCGTTCATTTATTTTACATCAATTGTGAAAAATGAAAGAAATTTACCATTGTTAGTAATTGAAATACGTTCTTTTTCTAGTGTTAATTACTTATCGCTTCGATAGAAGTCGTTCGCAGCGTTCATTTATTTTACAACGGTTGTGAGAAATGAAAGAAAATAACCATTGATTATAGGGACTACGGTTTGAGAATTATTACGGAATTCGCAAGTTACTTTTACAGATATGAATGCGGACGTATCTCTTATAATAATCGTTGTTTCAATATTAGTGAAGACAGCTAAAACACGATTCGGTTATTAAGTTATTTATTGTTGTTTATTTAATCATTCCATTTGCGTTCCAGTAAAACCCTCAGATAACAATCAAAGCTTAACAACTTGTATCAACATTTACAGGGAAAGTGATCACCTGTTTGAAAAATCACTACGACAACCATTAAAACAAATCTTGTAAAATTGTTGTACGTGAAAGTACACTCGACCATTGTGATGTACATTCGGGTACAGACATGAATCACCTCGCCACATATAACTGATATTGATCACACTTATACTGATACATATACCTAATTAAGAAATATAACTCCTTCTTACTTAGCATAAAGCATTATTCTCTATATTGTCATAAGTAGATCTAAAAGTAAATCTGAATTGATACGACGTAATGGAAAATGAAAAAGGAAAGCCAACAACTATATTAGTTATGTGTGCATCAACATTTCCTCTTTATTTGAAAGACTTCATCAGAATGAAGAAATATGAAGAAAAATCACACAAGAATCAATTTGATTTGCCTGAAAGTGGCAAGCTTCGGTTGGTTTGCGATTGAAAAAAAGTTTTCAAAAAAGTTAGAATGCAGAAACAAAACTGCGCGTCAAGAAGCAGCAGTCTATAGAGTTTTTAGGTTGTGGGGACGTGCTGGTGTACATGAGTTTATAAATTAAGAAAGGTGTTGGTCTGGGTCATCGTGTCAATATATATATATATATATATATATATATATATATATACATATAGTTAAAAATATAGAGCGATGTATCGCCATTCGACGGCTATTTAAAGAAGCTTTATATAACGTTAAAATAAATTAGGAACTTTATTATTGCACTATTGAGCTATAACGTTAATCTTTATAAATGAAAATGATATATGAAAATATGAATATGTCAATACTTTTAGTGTACTAATATATATATATATATATATATATATATATATATATATAAGTATATATTTTTATTTATACAAATATTATTGGTTACATATGTGCATACATGTTTCGGTTGCACTTTTCCCAGAAAGTCAACCTCATCAGACCAACAATGTATACATATATATATATATATATATATATATATATATATATATATATATATATATATATATATCTGAGTTTACTAATATGAAACAAAAACTGTCGAGCAGGTTTTAAAAGTTTAAAACATACTATAAACGCTGTCAAGTATAATTTAGTTCCTAACAAGCCTATTTTACTTTGTAATTGTTTTTATAAAGTAGTTAAATGTAATTACTTTAGAAAATACTTTATCCGTCTTGTTTGTTTTATACGTGGACATTCTATAATAATCACAAAAAGAGAGGTTAAGGAGAATACATCTTGCGTCTCTTTATTTATACTTTTTCAAAGTTTACGCGCTTTTCTGTTTCCTGCGGCGTTGTCTGGTTGTAGAAATACTTTATATATATATATATATATATAGATATATAGATATATATATATAGATATATATAGATATATATATATATATATATATATATATATATATATATATATAATTCCTAATTTTCACTTTAGAATCCTATTCACGTCTTTATGATTTTTTAATGATACTGCTACGTCGATAATTATTATTGTTCATATAATACGCTTTGAAAACACACGGTTATTCTTTATAAATAAAGTTTTTTTCTATGAAATGATTTGTGCAATTTGAAATCAATTATTTACTTATATTTACAGACACATACATATATATATATATTTATATGCATATATATATATATATATGTGTGTGTGTGTGTGTGTGTAATTTGTCGATTATAGCAATTTAATGGTGCGCCATTATGTTGAGTGGTTTTTATTTCTCACGAGACAAACTTGTCGCCCAAAGAGCTGTTCTCTAATGTGCTCTGTCTATTTCCCAAGAGATACACCTCATCAGAATAATAATGGACATTACTTATAAATGAACGAAACTGTTTGTAAATTGAACGGTTGAATTTCTGGTTGATGTCACGCAAAGAATAAATCGTCTCAACGTGTCTATAATATATAAGCTTGTACATCAAATAGAAATAATAAATCTCCATTTTAATTTGAACGGAAAAGGATATGAAGTGAACATTATTTAAGGTTTTACCTCACGATTGTAGTTTTATTCAGTTGATTTCCGTCAACTGTTAGTAAAGCATAAAAGTAGACCTTGGTAACAGTAAAAGAGATTTAAAAATGGAAAAAAAGGATTTCGTGAAGGCAGCGTGTAGAATGTTCAAAAATGAAGTAAATCTAATAGAAAGATGTTTTGTTTAATCGTAAATCGAACGCACTTATTCGGATGTAATTTTGAGAATTAGGGCAATTTTAAAATACTTCCGTGGACCGAGAATGAAAGTAGTTTTTCAGAGGTTGAGAATGAGCTGTGTATATTCAACGCAGGTACTCGGTGATTTAAGTAATGAAGTAATGAAGTACTCTAGTCTAAGAACAGTTTCACCAGACACTTTATCTACTGACATTCACCAACTGGACATACTCTATATTTTTACACGCACACTCTTACTCTCCATTACCTTATATTTTTTTGAATTTTTAATTTTGGCTTTTCTACTGCCAACTTATCTATCTATGTAATTCCTCTGAGGATAAGATTTTAATCTTTGAAAAGCCTTGGCTTAAGGAAAGAAAAATGAACATGTTTTTACCGAGTACACCTTGCATTGAACAATCGAAGTTTAAATAGATTTCTCATTCGTACATATTTATCTCTCTGCTTTAATTTATCCTTAAATATACAGGGTGTTTCAAAAGTCTTGGGAACATTACAAATGCGTATATCTCATGAACTATTCCAGGTAGAAAAATGAAACTGGTGCTATTTTAAAGCTTGCTTAATCAAGTTTTTGGTCATACTAATGAGTTTCGTGTTATCTTTCCAGGTGCAGTAATGGCGTTCTCTAAACAAGACAAGGCATTTTGCGTCCTCCAATTTGCAAAGACTGAATCGTGGACATGTGTTCAGCGTGCATTTCGCAGGAAATTTAAAAAAGAAGCCCCTGGAAGGAAATCCATTGTCAGATGGCATGGTAAATTTGTGAAAGATGGGTGTTTGTGCCCAAGTAAGCGAACAGGTCGCCCTTCAACTTCAGAAGATGCAGTTGAGCAAGTACGGACAGCCTTTCAGCGGAGCCCCCGTAAATCAGTGAGAAGAGCCAGCAGGGAACTTCAGCTTGCTCCAGCAACTGTCTGGCGTGTCTTAAGGAAACGACTGCAAATGGTACCTTACAAGCTCAAGTTGGTCCAAAAGTTGAAGGACACTGATAAGCCACTTCGCCGTGACTTTTGCATTGCAAGGCAAGAGAAGTTGGAAGATAACGGCTTTGATGACCGGCTTGTTTTTAGTGATGAGGCGACCTTCCATCTGAATGGCAAAGTTAACAAGCATAATACTCGCATATGGGGTACTGAGAACTCTCATGAACTTCTTGAGCACGAGCGAGATTCACCAAAAGTGAACGTGTTTTGTGCAATTTCCAAGAAAGGTGTCTATGGACCGTTCTTCTTTGAAGAGGCAACTATCACTGGTGAATCCTATCTCAACATGCTGGAAGACTGGTTAATGGCTCAGTTGGAACAAGCAGAATCTGATGACTTCATTTTTCAACAAGATGGTGCACCACCACACTGGAGTCTTAGAGTAAGGCAGTTTCTTAACACAAGGCTGCCTGGTAGATGGATTGGGAGATCTGGGCGAGGTGATGACGTTCTCATGCCCTGGCCTCCTAGGTCTCCAGATCTTACCCCGTGTGACTTTTTCCTTTGGGGCTTTGTCAAGCAACAAGTCTATGTGCCGCCCCTTCCAAGAGATATTGACGAACTAAAGGCTCGAGTAACGGCAGTTGTGGGAACCATTGACGTCAAGATGCTGGAACGCGTTTGGCAGGAAATAGACTATCGACTAGATGTCTGCCGTGTGACAAATGGTGCTCATATTGAGCAACTTTGAAGATTCCCCACAACACTTGGAACTTTAACCTTTCCAACGGTACAAATTTCATTTTTCAACTCCTAATAGTTTGTGAGTTATTAAAAATCGTTATGTTCCCAAGACTTTTGAAACACCCTGTATATATATATATATATATATATATATACATATATATATATATATATATATATATATATATATATATATATATATATATATATATATATATATATATATATATATATGAGAAATAAAAGAAACAATGTTTCAGACAAAATATAAAAATCAAAATGGAATACAGGATAAGCAAATCAACAACTAGCAAAACCAAACTTAAAAACACATATTGAATAGTTCTACCAACATATTTCAATTGTAACATACAATCATCATCAATCGGTTGCAGAACTTTAATTAAAAACAGAAAAGTTTTCAAATTGATACAAAGTACGCAATTCGGAAATAACATTCCAAATTGCGTTCTTTGTATATGTTAATATCTGCCTGTCCTGTTTTGAATAGAAAACATATATATTCGAAACAAACATTTTCTAATGTTCGTTAAAAGCAAACTATGTGTGTGCTCTTTTACGAAAGAACATGCAAATGTACATGCAACATCTACAAATTTGAATGAATTCAATCTTGAAATTAGAAAACTGTTGTAATTCCACAATTGTTTGGATGTTTGTCACGCTTAAGATTTCACACTCTTACTCTCCATTACTTTATATTTTTTCAAATTTTGAAGTTTGGCTTTTCCACTGCTAACTTATTTATCTATGTAATTCCTCTGATGATGATGATAAGATTTTAATCTTTGAAAGGCCTTGGCTTAAGGAACGAAAAATAAACATGTTTTACCGAGTACACATTGCATTAAACAATCAAAGTTGAAATAGATTCATCATTCGTACATATTTATCTCTCTTCTTTCATGTATCTTTATATCTTCTGTTGCATCAATATAGATGTTGTCAACAATACCCTAAACAAGGTGTTTATATATATACGGTAGTGTTTTGTCTGTATTTAACAGAATTTTTTAGACAAGTTCGACCATTCTTAAAACAAAAAACAGACAGAAGTTGTTATTTTGGCCAATTATTGATATATTCTCACAATTTAAAAATACATTTCTCATAGGATATTATGATGCATATAGCTAAATTGAAGTTTACAACCCGTCCCTAGGATTTACCTGAACCTGCAGCACAACGTATTTATAATGTCTTTCGATGTTTTGTTTTTTTCAATTGTGCCCCACACAACAGTCCATCAGTTTCTAATCAGGCAAAGAATGATCAATATGTTTGGACTTTTAAAGGCATGGGTATCCTGAGGTACCTTCTTCTTGGTTTTTCCGGAAGTGTGACATGGAGGAAAAAAAGGCCAACGACAATCAGAGTTGGAGGAACATTTTCTTCATGACGCGTGGAACTAAGTGCAAATTATTGGCTAGCCAACCGTTGCTATGTGCGCAGTTCCACTGGCCATGGGAGAAAATATAGTATGCCTGGTTCGACTAAATGCATGAAAGTGTTGAGTTTCATTGTTTTGTAAGGTGGTTCCGTTAGGCCATGACAGTTATTTTTTGGACATTGTAAGCCTTGTATGAGGAAGATTCCCGTACAACAATTTTTCTAGTCGCAACACACACACAAATCTCTGTCACAAATGTTCGTATTGTCGTCGACAATATGTTCCCGAATCCATTTTGCAGCTTTTAAACGAATTCCGTCTTGCAGAGACAATCAGAACGTCTGATATTATCATTTCTGCTAGCAATTGCTATCACATCTAAGCCACGATTCGCGATCTTACGGCTTTCAATGTATTTGAGAAGCTCTGAACTACTGCTAAGTTTTCGAATTATTTTATCAATCGCTAATCATCATGATGAAGGTAACCATGCTTTAACATCCCCGTGATTTACCATCGTCCATGGAATCGAGATTCTAAACCGGATAGGTGGTACATATAATCAGCATCCCCTGCACTTTACCGATGATAAATACTTGAAATATTTCTGAAATAGTATACCAATTATCAAATTGGTCTGAAATAGTATACCAATTATCAAATTGGTCTGAAATAGTATACCAATTATCAAATATGTCTGAAACGCTCCGTATATTAATCTGCTCTCCCATATTAAGATTGTCTTTTAAAATATAAGTTTGATAGTTTTAATTGATACAAGAGCAGTTGTTTATTTAATGATCAAGCGAAATAAATTGTGATAGAACAAAACTTTTATATGGTAATTTTTTGTCTAGCGAGTAAATCCAAACGTGGATGCCGTCTCACGCGATTAAAAATTAGATCATGTAATATACTTCTAGCAACATACATATTCAGAACAGGTACATAGTGTGTGTGATAGATAGCAGTTTATCAAGTGCATACACTAATTCTATAAGGTAGTATTATATAATATATCAGACTTTCTTGGTAATCACTTAACTGATTGAAATATCAAAAGCATATTTGGAATCCTATCATCTTCCAAACTCAAATATTTACTAGTTTAATGTATTGCATAAAGATTGCATTCATATTTAATATGTTTGAAAAGTTGTCCATAAATACATACATATCAATTGCTTTACACTAAACATGTTTAACAACGGAATAAGAAATTTAAAGAAAAATAGACTATAAATATACATCTGTAATGTCAAAAACCTTCTTATTACACATGTGTGCAATTCGAATCAATAAGTTTTAGATTATAGGTGTGCATTCTCATGATTTTTTGTAGCATTTAACTTCTTAAAACTTTCCTCACGTTAAGAATAAAATACAACCAGGACGATCTCAGAAATGCCAGATACGCAACTTTATAGAGGTATGATAAAAACACGTGTCTATAGATAATTATATTTTTAATATATGTTCAATCTCCATCTAAGGGCATCGCATTGGTGAAACGAAAATCATTTTTAACTAGCAGACAAAAATGAAATAAAATAAATCTACAAAATAACAATACATGCAGTACTGGCAGCGATTGGCTCAGCAGTAGAGCTTCAGGCTTCCTACAAAGGTGTACTGCTTCTAAATCTCTCTAGGTTCGTGGATGAGTCGTATAACAGCGAAACACCT
Organism: Sepiola atlantica; assembly: GCA_963556195.1. NCBI lineage: Eukaryota > Metazoa > Mollusca > Cephalopoda > Sepiida > Sepiolidae > Sepiola > Sepiola atlantica. The sequence continues at coordinate 37,511,011 of OY744555.1, forward strand.
GTCCGTTGATAATTATATTAAAATAATAGAAAGAGAGAGATAGAAAGAGAGAAATAGAAAGAGAGAGAGAGAGCGAGAGCAAGAGTGAACGTTTGTTTCGTATGCAAAACTTTTCTGTGCCTGAAAGTATTTTAAAATAATATGTAATGTTATTTAAATATTTTTATACAAACGTAATACAATTATATTTGCGTGATTATTTCGTAAAATATTTAATCCGGAACAATATTCGATCAACTCGACTTAAATACAACTATGCACATTATTGTAACATTAACGCACTTAGTTTCAGCAGCAATGCTTTACATGGCTGACTTTTGGGTTTTACACTTGAAAGAGTTAGAACCATGAGTTCGCTTTCGCAGTCGGACAGCTTCAATACAACTGAAATGATCATTACATATCGACTAAAAAGAGTTTAAACTTATTTCTCATACATTATAGACCTTTTATAAAACGGGACATTTACTCATTAACATCAGTTCTTACATGGGTGCATATTTAAATAAATATCATTAAGGCGTTTAAATAATATTCTATTTTGCACGGCACAGAGAAATCTGTGTGAGAATTCAAAATGCTGGGAATGGCCTACATCAATGTAAAGTGAATTTGAAGCTATTTAAATTAGCAACTAGAATGAAGTTACTCAGTTCAGTGATATTATTCTATTGGCAAACGATGAATATTAGTGTTTTTTGTGTTTTCTATCGAAAGTATATAGTATTCTTCGATTCATCATTGTAGGAATGATGAAATTGAAATAAGTGTAATTAGATTTACAATGTTTAGTGTTTTGATAGTCGGTTATGTCATAACTGAATGTGTCAATGTTTTTTGTTTGAGGGTTTCTTTTATGGGTATTTTTAAGAATGTAGAAAAAATAAATAGAAACAAATATGTTAGAAATGGATGGTGATGTTAGGAAAATACGTTCCACTGTTCATTATGTGGTCCAGCTTCCTTTATTGTGTTTATTACACGTATTATTATACATCTATACACATACATATTCAGTAATATATATATATATATATATATATATATATATATATATATATATAGATAGATAGATAGATAGATAGATAGATAGATAGATAGATAGATAGATATAAAGGGTGATTCATAAGTCACTTCACTTAGCTATTTAAAATTATTACCATATAAAGCACACACATACTATGAACTTTTGATTATCTTACTCTCTAATTACTGCTATTTGTTATTTTAAATTTGTTCTATTATATATATATATGTTTCTATATATATTTATTTCATAATCAATCAAATATGCTACAAAGAGTCGAAAATTCCTTGAAAAAAAGAATGAAGCAGAACGAAGGTTGAAATGTTGACAATTTGCTGTAATTGTAAACTCCCATAAATGAATTTGTTGAATAAACTTTCTGTCTTGTATTACCGTATTTTTTAACTTTAGAATTTCAAAAATAAATAGCTAAGGAACTCATGAATCAGCCTGTATATTCAGTAAGTTTGGAAATCAAAGTATTCGAATAAATATATATATATATTTAATCAAAGATGTTAGAACATTATTATCGTTTTTGTGTCCACGCTTGTCATACAAAAAACGAACACTATTATTTAATTATTAAAATGTTAATAAATTCCATGCATGTTAAAGTTTAGAATAAATATTTTTCAATATCACCCTATAAGACGATTTATCACAACGGCGGTTAAAGGCACCCCATATTATGGGATAATACATCATATATTATGTTTTTGTTTCTTCGTTTTTATTTCTCTTTCGTCTTCAAACTTTTTTATTCATAAGATCTGTCGGGTAAGTTTTATGCTTTTACTTTTATTAGTAGAATAAGTTACGTAAATAATATGTAGTATGCAAGTGGTACAGGGGATAACGCATAGGCGTGAAAGCACATTTGTGTGCACATCTATTAAATGTGTAAATAACGTAGAAATACAATCTGACTTATCGTAGTATCTATTTTTATAAGATCATTAATGAACCTTTTTAAAATAGTTAACACAGTTGTTCGTCGTCAATAGAATCGTTTTCTATGGATCTCGTATTTCATTAGGAAACAACCTCAAAAGGGCTGGTGTCTAGTAAATATTCAAAAGACTTCGGTTTGAGTAAATATTTGAGCTCGTCCCCATTTCACCATTTAATAGTTTGAGACTTACGTTTCTACATAAAAAGCTATTGAATATTTTCCGGTCTTATGGTATGTGTTTTTTTAGAAAGCTGTTGATATAATGTAATCGAGATACCAATCATTTGAGAGATTTCCATTGTAAAGATTTCTTATACCAACAATCAATAGCAAAACTGAATATCCATTAATGAGGCTGCCAACAAAGAAAGAGAATGACACATGTAGTGACAGATCTTCTACAATGCAACATACGGGGTGAAGGTCATGTTATTCCTGGTGTTAATGGCGACATTGTTAATACTATATTGGATGAAATAATTAAAGGAACACAATGAATGAGAATAGCCAGCGGCAGACAGAGTGGTTATATAAACTATATAAGATGACCCCAAACTATTGGAGAAGTATTAGTATCTGCTAAAAAAAGGAACATTTGGAGGATCGTGGTGGCAAAAGACTGACATCTATGATGATAATGGTACTGCTGTTGTTGCTGTTGTTGATGTTGTTGCTGATGTTGTTGATGCTGCTGATGCTGTTGATGGCACTCATCATCATTATCATCATATAAACTCGTTGTATCCGTTCGGTAAGTATATATTAATACTCTTACAATTGACTCTAACAATGTACATTTTTTTAGTAGACCCTTGAATACAAAAAGGTCAACCCTGCTAAAAATCTTTTGTGCCCGCTCATACAACGCGGATATTTGTGAATCGATTTCATATAACAAAATCACTCAAGTAGAATAGAAAGCCGAGGTTCTTCCTGTGAAAATGTGACTGAAAGGGATGGACAGAATCGATCGACTAATATTTTTTTAATGAAACTGTTACATATTCGTCGATTCAAGTCGTTATTATTGTTCAAATATTTTCAATTCGTGCAAAGGTCAGAAAGTGTTCTATGTACGCATTAGGCAAAAACTGACAAGTTTGGCATCCATTAAAAACGAATGCGTTTCATAGTTAGCATTTATACTACTTTAAAATATGTTTATTATATAGGAGAAAATGGCATATCATTTAAAGTTGATATAACAAGCATAATACTATGATACAGCGTGACTTCTCAAAATACCATCCATGGAATCGATAATGATACATACAAACTTCAGTCAGTCTAATTTGTCCACCAAGTTTAAATCAGGAATGTTCAACAATCTTTGTTTCCTAACCGTTCAATAATAATTGTAACTGGCTACAACGTGCCGAATTGTTAATATATCTGACACCGTGCCTCATTGTTACTGTTATTGCCATCTTTATTTCAAAGATAGGATGGTGTGTTGGTAGCCATGATCATTAAGACAGCCACCAAGACCATATGCCCGGGTGTGTGAAGGCCATTTCGGAATGTACTTCCAACTGATGAGACGATAACCAAATTGTCCCTCCATATCATTGAACGGCGATAAAATCAATGTTCTTGGATAATCATCACATACACTCGGTGAAGAAGTCAAACATAGGTTGAAGGGTGTGTGTACGAAATATGGTTGAATTACCGAAATTATCGTGACTTTTATAATCAAGTTAAAATAAGAACATTGGTTTGTCCACTCCGGTAAAATTACAAATATCATATTGTGTGTTTTATCAAGCTAACATTTAAAAAAGAATTTTGGTTGTTCTCCCACGTCTTAATATGAAATAGTATTTAGGTACGTCTGTCACGCTTAAATTTGAAATAACATTTTGTTCGGTCCTTATAGCTAAACTTTGAAATTACATCATGTTGGTTTGTCATGCAAACATTTTAAATTGCATTTTCATCGGCCTCTGACGCTTTAATATAAAATAGCATTTTCGTTCGCCTCTGATGCTTCAATATAAAATAGCATTTTGCTCGGTCCTTACAGCTTAACTTTGAACCCACATGTTGTTTGTTTGTCACGCTTAAATTTGGAATATAATTTTTATTCGTCTGTGACGCTTTCATATGAAATAAAATCTCTGTTCGTCTGTGACGCTTATATTTTAAATAACATTTTGCTTGGTCTTTATAGCTAAACTTAGACATAACATTTTGTTTGTGTCACGCTTAAATTTGAAATAGTATTTTAATCGGTCTGTGACGCCTTAATATTAAATAGCATGTGTTCATCTGTAAGGCTTCTATATCAAATAACATTTTGATCTGTGTATATACTTATACTTTGAAATATCATTTTGTTGGCTTGTGACGCGTAAGTTTAAAATACTATTTTTATTAGTCTGTACTTTTTTCTAATATTATTTTTAATCTGGCAGGCTTAAATAAAACATCTAGTTTTTATCACTAGTTTAAATTCAGTTTTTTTTAAATATTACATACACCTACCATATTGCAAGCATTTGTAAACGTTTTCTATACATTGTATATTAGTGCGAATTTACTGAACCTATACACATTAAAATGCAAGGCTGATTCTATAATGTGTTATAAAAATAACTTATGAAGGTATCTCAATTATCACAAATGTTTCCAGAGATGAATCATTACTATTACTGGCGCTGGATTTATACTGCCACCTTGTGTACCTTGTAAAACAGAACATACTTTTTCTTTGAAAAGCTCTTTCAACGCATGTATTGTAATGCGTAATAGGCATTTTGATGTATCCTCTTGCGTGTTCTGGTATGATGGACCTAAACAAAATGATAAAATAATCGAGGTTGTCACTGTTCGCTCTAAGTGGCGTCACAGATTTTAAACTAATTTGATGATCCTTTCTTTCACTTGATCACCCTGATTTATACATCGTAACTTATTTAAACGTAACAAGAGTTAAATCCACATCTATCCTTGATCATCGGGTTTAGTCGGTTCGGATAAGCAAGCATCATATGACACATCTAGTGTATCTCCTGAGAGAATCAAGAAACAATTTGTGTCGAGCTGATCCATCAAAAGATAAATATTTGGTTCCGCAGATTAAAGGAGGCATGAATATTTATATTATTGGCATTTTACATACAATTGCGTAATAATATGTATCACAGGATCAAAGTGGATTAGCTACATAACGTGTTTGAACAAAAGCTGATTTTAAACTTTTTTACTTGCGGAGGAGTGAATATCAAGTTATAGTGTGACCTCTAAACTCATTAGCGGCGATAAAGGTTATGTTAATGTAAGTTAATTACAGACTAAAGTCATATGTTAACGTAAGTTACTTACTGATTTAGTCTGTGATTAACAACGTTGCCGAGAAATTGGGTAACAAAATTAATGAAATTACAGCGTGAATATTCGGAATGTTCGATTTCAAAAGGGGATGATCTCTTCTCTTTCATACAACCCTTTGTACGCACAACGTATGTTTTCAGTCTCTCTCTACTCTATTGTTACTTCAGTATAAGGTGATCTGCATATCTCCAATCTTTAATTCCTCTTAATAAGACAAGAATGGCAAGTCTGGTATTTGTATTAAAACAAATGAACGCTTCCTTTCTCCGTTCTTGTGCCACGCGTCAAGCGAAATGGCCATATACACATTTTGGGGGAGCTTTCTACGACCTGAGGAACTCATTACCGCAAACTTGTTCTCTGCTGAGTACAGATTGTTCCTCTACAAATCCAAAAACATCAGAAATTGTTCGCACTATCTGAAATCAAACTTAGTTCATACGATTAATCAATGTTTGTACATTCGTATTCGTAATCGTTAAATTAGAAATCATTTTTTATCATTAACCTTAATATTCAAGTGGATGTTGGATTTTGTAATACACATAACAATTTATATAGTTATGGAATAATGTGAGAACATATCCAGGGGCCCATGGGGATCGGCTACCCTGGTGACGCGTTTGTATGTGTCTTGGTGGTGATGCTACGCGAACTGAGGGCTCTGCAACCAGACGAAGTGGAGATATAAAACTAGTATATATTTGACGTTGAAATGAACTTATTTGATGAGTGAACGAGACGCCAGCTAGTCTTGCGGAATCGTGTAATATATTCAAAATCAAATACCACCAGAGGCGAGGAGACAGTTGACAGCTGGACGGTGGAGATTAGAGAATTCATATCGCACTTTTAATTCTGAAATATTCATAACGAAATATTATTGTTTGGGTGAGTGGTGCGTTTTTTTTAGTACCGCAAGTGTATACGGTTGTTTTAGAAGGTGTCACAACCAGGAAGACACAAAACCCTCGTGACAGAGATGTATGTGAGCCTGTCATCGTTTGTTTACGATGACGATGAGTAACGTGGAAATCCTATTATTTTGAGAAGAAAGGAGTGAGACGCCCGTCCCCAACCTCCTTGAGAGAGAAAGACACGCAGAAAGTAAGATGCCACGAGAAAGAGAGATGGTAAAAATACTGCCGCTTCAATAAAATAATGTGTTTTTTCACGCACGAGCGAGAGTTGAACTGACGCCCGGGAAAGACTGAAGTGGCGTGCGCCGAAGAAACAAACCGGACTAAATTTTAGCCACCGCCTTCGCCTGTTAAGTTTGTGACTTAGACAACCACTTGTGTAAAGAATTCGCACACTCAGAGAACATGCGAAAAATAACTGTTGCTAAAGACATGTACAAGCACGGTAGACATTAAACCTTCTATTGACCAATGTAAACTTAATTCTTAATTACTCTTCTATACAAACAAAAAGCCCAGACCGAAATCCTACGAGTTGAAAATCTAAAAAGAAACTACTTAGTTCTGTTAAACTATCACGTATAATTACTTCTTAGCAGCAGACAAAACGTCTTGGCATTTCTGCTAAGACCAAAGAGTTCTGAAACTTCACTTAATATTTGCAGTCATAAGACAGTTCATAAGAAATCATTCTAGACTGAAACCATTTTGTTTTCCTATCCTGATTTTTTTTTGTGGGGGGGGGGGATTTCTCCGCAATAAAAACATACTTTATATCAAACTTTCTTCGTCGTGGGGGGCAAGTAAATAAGTAATAACTTAGTGACATAAAATAATAATTCTATTGAGAGTATTACGAATTATCGGCATCTCTAAATGGGTTTTCGAATGATAATAGTTAAAAAATTGGTAAATAAATAAATCATTTCCTTTTTCTCATTCAATTTATATTATTACTCTTCAGAAGAAGACAACACGTCTACCTGGCATAAAATCATAATCGTATCTATAGTACTTGCATCAGCTGTTATTTATATATACGGAGTATATAGCTCTCGCTTCCGTAAATGTGTTTCGCTGTACTCTTATGTGTATATATATATATATATATATATATATATATATATTTCTGGAATAGTGTATTATAAACGAAATAAAATAGAACCATAAGTCGTGATGCTATGTAATATCTAGCTTTACAGAGAGAAAAATAGAGAGAAGGAGAAAGAGAGAGATAGATAGTAAGAGAAAAATAGAGAGAGGCGAACGAGAAAATATATCGGAAGGAAATAGCCTAATTTGAATATGTTCTTTTCATGAAAAAATACTATTATTTAGGAACTTACTTTTTCCTTCAAAGAATCTAGTCCGAGCTTAATGACTGCCTCACTGGGTCAGGTTTTCTCTACTATATATATATATATATATATATATATATATATATATATTTGGTTCTCTCCAAATATGATCGGAGGTTAAGATCGGATTCTAACTCTGCCTGATGAGATCTCAGTTTATAGTAACTGTTGATCGATAACATCGACATGCCAGTGTCGCAGATTTTGTACATGTCTGTGTAAATAAAATTATCATATATATATATATATATATATATATATATATATATAGAGAGAGAGAGAGAGAGAGAGAGAGAGAGAAAGAGAGAGAAAGAGATAGAGAGAGAGAGTGAGAAAGATAGAGAGAGAAAGAGAGAAGATAAAAACAATTTTATTCATTGCTTTAGTAATTTTCATTTTTCTTTAGCTTTTTCTGACTTTTAATATATTCTCCACTTTATCTAGTGTTGATTGTGTTAGAACATACACGGGACATATATATCTGTGTACTCCGACTCTAACATGGCAAAATGTTGCTATTTTTGTTTCTTTTAAGTTATACACAAATTAAAGTAAAATAAACTAATTTTGTTAATTGAAGTTATTTATGAACGCATACGTCACAATATTATTTCATTAAGCAATCTAGCGATAGTAAGGCACCTAGTTTATGCTAAACTTTTTTCTGATCATCAAGACCGATTCAGACAAGAACAATCTATGCAGATATACTAACGGTCATCTCTGAACGCATATACCATACACTGGACAAGGCAGGTTAAGCTATGGTGGTAGTGCTCGATATATCCGAGACCTTTCACAAGGTCTGGCTTGAAGGGTTTCTCATAAAACTGCACTCATATGGTATTATTGGACAACTATTTGATATAATTAAATCCTGCCTAACAAAACGAAATATCTAGATTGTACTCGATCGCCGTTTTTCTAAGCAACATGACATAAATGCTGGTGTACCCCAGGGATCTATTCATGGACCACTATTGTTACTGATTTTCATAAATGACCTCCCTGATGCCATTGCGATAGAGATAGGAATTTTTGTTGACGACACCACACTTTATTTACGTCATATGGGCAAAACCGACGCGCGCATATCTGATGCAATGGCTTAATCCTTAGAAAATGACCTCCAGTCTGTAGTGGAATGGGGTAAAAAATTGATGGTAACTTTTAATGCCGCAAAAACAAAGCAACTTTCCTTTAATAACTACAATAAATCTCTTCAACCACCGCTTGTCATGGCAAATAGCGCCTTACCTGAGAGTTCATCATTGGAACTCCTCGGTCTAACTTTCACCGATAACATGAATTGTAATAAATACATTGAAAACATTGCCAGGGCTGCTCCAAAGAAGGTGTGTTCCCTCTACCGTGCCAGTAAACGTCTCACACGTGAAATTATTCTATATCTCTACAAAGCTACCATCCGCCAATGCATGAGGTATTGTTGCCACATCTGGGCTGGTGCATCATTCGCTGGTCTCTCCCCCTAGACAAGGCCTAAAAAAGAGTCGCAAACAATGTAGGTCCTTCACTGTTATCAAGCTCCAGTCCATGGCCCATCACCGGGATGCTGCTTCCTTGTGCCTTTTACAAGTATTCAATGGAGTGTGCTCTGATTAGCTTGCTGCTCTGGTACCCTTACAACGTAGATTCACTAGACCAACCCGACAATCTGCCAAATCCCATCCATACACTTCTCAGTAGGCCCTTACATCTACAGTGGCGGCCTTCTTTGTTTGGGGTGAACTATGTCAAAAAGAAATTATTGTAAACACCCAAAATGCCAAATATATACCAATATTGAGTTTCTGTTAAGACATTCCTAGAAATCATTGCAGAATACCGGAAGTACCGCATTGTAACTGTTATATATTATAGTTCATTTTTGATAATAAACTGCATTTTTTAGGAATCAGTTTAAAGGAAAATCATCAAATAATACATCGTTTGATGAAAAATTCTTAACAAAATAAACACAGTTTATTTAAAAACAGATATCCAAGCATTGTTTAAGTTGTATTAAATACGGCCATGTTTATATCGTAAACAATCAAATAGTTAGATCAACCCATGAACAGCTTGCGGAATAACGGATTAATTTGACTCTAAGAATTGCCAGTAACGGTTAGCTTACATAAGCTTTTGGGAAGCTAAAATCTAAAACAATTAAATAATAAAACTGCATTTACTGATGTATTTCTTAGGCTTGTAAAGACTCATTGTTTTACGTTTTAGAAGAACATTTTAAAAAATATTCTTTTTTTAAAAAATATTTTACCTTTTTGGAGATTAGGTAATTTTAAGATGTCCTGAAATCATAACTGAAATGTGGTCAGAGCTAGGGTTATTTACGAGATTGTTTTGATTTATACTTTATTGCAAGAAAGCTATTACTTAAATTACTGTTCTGTTTTTGAATATACTAAATGGTTGCATTGTAAAGAGTTTATGCCCGCTTTTCTTTTTCAGAATTGAGGGTTGGTCTTGTTGTATATCCTTCACGGCCGCTAAAGTTGAATTCTCTTATATATATATATATATATATATATATATATATATATATATATATATATATATATATATATAATATATATATATATATATATATATATATATATATATATATATATATATATATACAGGATAATCACGTTGACACACATATTCCTGCTAGATCACTGAAGTTAAACTACGTTGAGCCTGGTAAGTCCTATATGGGTTACTATTTTAGAATACAAAGCGTTGTATTTGGAACCAAGTTATGGGCGAATAGCGTCGTCAACTATGGCAAAAACCCCTGAATAACAGTCAGGTGAACGATAACTGTGAAGGGGTTTCGCTCTAAAAGTGATCTAAAACCCTGATGGTGATCGTGGTGATATTAATATTAGTTTTAATAGTACATACTTAGTGTCTATATACTTTCTGTGTTATTGTTCTTTTCGGGGCGCCAAATTAGTGATCACATTTCAGATTGAAACCGCCTGATGACCTGTCCACAGTGCTTGAGGACCTTTCGGTTCAATAATATGAAAAAAAAAATTGAACTACAAATAAAGGAAGCGTTACATATAAAATGGAAAAGGGCAGATGTTAATAACATTAATCACCAAACTAATTAAAAGTTCGTAAAATGTACTTATTACTAATGTTCTATTATTACTACTGCTTATCTTTAATTTACTAGAAATAATTTAACTATGATATATAAAAGCTTATATTCTTAACTTTATTTTTATTAGTAAGATTATTAGCGATCAAAATAGCGTAAACACATGTAGAAATCTGAAGGAAACAATCATAAGTGTATATTTGCAAATACTAATGTATTACAAGTTTAAAAGCAATTAATTATGTGAATTAAGAAATGCGAACAGTGTTTGCGGCAATTTTCGTAGGAGTATATACTGAAGCTGGCGGACTTAGTAAATAGTCATCCTATTCTGATGGAGTTTCGGCTTCAGACATACAGAAAGACAGACAGACAGAAAGACAGACAGATACATAAACTCCATTATTAATAAGTTACTAATCTTTTATTTACTAGTAATATTTTAACTATGATATATAAGAGCTTTTATTCTTTACTTTATATCTAAACCCATTATGAGAGTTTCGGATAAAAGCGGATAACCGGATAATAGAGCAAGTTCGTCCGCAAGTTTCAGACACAACTCTGAGTTCTCATTAAATATGGAAGAATCGTCAACGATAAAAAATAAGCAGATATACTTCGTCTGTAGTATTTAACCAAACTAGTTTGTATTAAAAAAATATAACTATATGTGCATGCATAGCTATATACAATTATATATATATATATATATATATATATATATATATATATATATATATATATATATATATATATATATGTATATGTATATGTCCGTGTGTGTGTTTATAACGAAGCAGTATGCCCCTTCTTAGACACATTCTCGGCCAAGGAAAGCAAACATTGTGACAATCTTCCCACGTTTCGTTGAGTGTAAAAAAACATTTTAAAAAACTATGACATTTGGAGTAAATTTTATATAAGAATAAAACATATCATATGTTTTTTTTTTCTCTCATGACGAATTTTCGATTAAATATTTTGTATATTTTCTATGGATTCTCTCTAGTGTGTTGCCTGACAAATTCATTCGAAACTTTCTAATGAGTTCGATTTGTACGAGTCAACAAACGAACTAATGAGGACCACATGTCATTTGCGCCAGCAGAATAGAGTAAGAGAGATGGAGTCTGCATGAGAGAGAAATAGTGATAGATAGATTAAGAGAGTGATTCAAATCGAAATAACATTCCAAAGTGAAGCGTATACAAATCGTAAGCGATTTACGTGACGGACTAATAAAAAAAGGTAGACATAAAATCCTTCTTGCAAATAACTCAACTTTTATCGTTCAAAGAAATTTCTCTATAATAGAGAATATTAATATAGGTTTTAATAGTACATACTTAGTGTCTATATACTTTCCGTGTTATTGTTCTTTTAGGGTCGCCAAATTAGTGATCAGATTTCAGATTGAAACCGCCTGATGACCTGCCAACAGGCTTGAGGACCTTTCGGTTCAATAATATGAAAAAAAATGAAATATGTTTGACTTAAAAAAATGTAACTTCATATGCATCTCTCTTTCTCTAAAGATATTTATATATATATATACATATATATATATATGTGTGTGTGTGTGTGTGTGTGTGTGTCTGTGTGTGTGTGTGAAAAAATGACAAACGGAAAACAAGTTAAAGTGCAGGATAAACACAACACAAGAGAGTATGTTTTTCTCCTGCACTTAAACTTGTTTTTCCGTTTGTGATTTTTTCACACATTTTGTCCATCACGACATTTCATTTTCATGAATTATCGTGTACCTTACCCCATATATATATATATATATATATATATATATATATATATATATATATATATATATATATATTATTAAAAATAACCGACAACTCGTGTCTGGATATTTTTGTATGAATCCCTTCGATTTCCCGGATTAAAGGCCTAATCTCGAATGAGAATTGGCTGATGAATCTGCCGTAATTTTCATTTAAGTCCAAAGTACTTTCTGACCCATCTGAGTCCATCTTCAGTGGGAATAATGTAAATCAGGTAAAGACATGGAGTCAGTTTATAGTTAATTTTAGCGGGAAAATTTAAATACGAATCTATATTTATTTAGTATTATAAATATTTAAGTATATAAGTACTAGTGTTAAAGTTAATCCTGTTAATAACCGATTTTTTTGTTTTGATGTGTAAAGCTTCTAGTATATGGAGTTTTGTATATTAGTATTGTGTTCTATGATTTTAGTGTTGTCTACAAGAATGTTTCGGATTTGCGAGCGGGGACTGGAATGTTCGTTAATGAAGTGTCTGGCTATGGCACTATTATCCGATAGATGCATGGTCAACCTCCTGGACAAAGTCGTTGTAGTCAAGCCAATGTATACGTGTTTGTCTTTGTTGTCAGAGACACAGTATCGCAATGGACATTTAAACTCGTATACCAGGCCCGTTCTATCCAAAACTCTAATCAAGGGGGAAGGATTATTTGTAGTTATAAGATTAGTGGTTTTACTTTTATTGTAGTACATTATTAGTTAAACTTTTTTATTTGGGTCGGTTGGGGAATACGTTTTTATTAATAATATTTTTTTAAAACCTGTTCATATATTTTATAATTATGGTGAAATTGGTTGCGGTCAAATAGTTTAATAATCTTGTTGAATGGAGAATTGGATTCATTGTTGTTGTTGTTATTATTATTATTATTATTATTATTATTATTATTATTATTATTATTATTAGTATTATTATTATAATTATTATTATTATTATTATTATTATTATTATTATTATTATTATTATTATTATTATTATTATTATTATTATTATTAGATGGGCCAGAAAGTACTTTGGACTTAAAAGAAAGTTGCCTTAGAGAAAAATGCTAAATTAGTTACATTTGACGTCAGCAGCTTATATAGCAACATTCCCCATGACTTAGGTAAACACGCAATATCACACTGGATGGACAAACACCCACAAATACTACACCACAGATTCACCAAACAATTCATCCTCGACAGCATAGACATTATTCTCAACAACAACTCCTTTGAGTTTAATAACAAAAACTACATCCAGATTCTAGGTACAGCAATGGGAACCAAAATGGCACCAACATATGCCACCCTAACACTAGCCTACCTAGAGAAGATCTTATATGAAAAGACATATATGGACAGAATATTCAAACTCTCTTCATAAAATCTTGGAAAAGATACCTGGATGATTGTTTTATCCTCTGGGAACACACATGGGGGGACATCAATAAATTACACAACATACTACAGAACCTACACCCCAAGATTAAATTCACCATTGAACACAGTCAAACAGAACTACCCTTCTTAGATGTATTGATTAAAATTAAAAACACTCACATAATCACAGACATTTACCACAAACCCACAGACACCCAACAATATCTCCATTTTAGAAGCCATCACCCCAAAAGCTGCCTAAAATCTATACCCTACTCCCTAGCACGCAGGATCTGTACTATAGTCAGTGACAAAGACCTCCGGATTGTCCGACTGGAGGAACTACGGAAAACTTTAAAAAGAAGAGGATACCCGCTACAAATAATACATAAAGGTATAGAACTAGCAGAAAACATTCCATTAGAACAATTACGAATCCCAAAAAAACGAAACAAAGAACAAATATTGGCATACATCTCTACACACAACAAAAACAATCCAGAATTATTCACAGAAATAACAAGAAACCGAACCCTACTCAACCATAACAACAAACTAAACGACATATTAAAAACAACAAAAATAATAAAAAGCAAACGCCAACCGAAAAACCTCAAACAAATTTTAACCTCATCTAAACTCAACCAACACACAATACAAGGGGTCACAAAATGCAACAACGAAAGATGTGGGGTCTGTGACATAATAATGGAGGGGAACTCATACACATTTAAAAACCCAACACAAACATTCACAATAAGAAAAGACCTTAACTGCACCTCCAGGAACGTTGTCTATGTGCTAGAATGTACAACATGTAATGAAGCTTATATAGGTGCGACGAAAACATTTAATAATAGAGTATCTTTACATAAAAGCAACATTAAAATCAAAGAAAACCGTAAATTATTCGTCTCCCAACATGTGCACTCATGCAGCGGAGGAAAATTCAAAATAATGGCAATTTTCCAAAGCCAAGACTACACTTACTTACTAACACAAGAAAAAAACTTCATACTTAAATTTAATCCAACATTAAACAGATCATAACTCTAACAACACACACTTTGATCACACTTTATCCACCTCTAGTTAAGTACAAACATAAATAACTATTTATAGTTATCTAAAGACTGGAAAATTCTTATTCAAGGAAGATAATATTAGTACATAACTTCTTATTGCGCACTTCTACACAGCTATGAGTCAAATAGCAACTTGTGTTAAATGAATCATTTACAATAGACATTAAATTTGCACATAAAATACCGAACTATGAAATCGGCCAAACCAAGTTCAAATCTATTTGGACCGTTTGCATTAATTTATGTTTTGCAAATATGTGTGTATATGTATGTGTGTGTGTGTGTATGTATGTATGTATATATATATATATATATATATATATATATATATATA
>OY744555.1:37528810-37591310 GCA_963556195.1 Sepiola atlantica
CTCAAAAATACACGCATTCCATCTGCGTGTTTAGAAATCAGCTTGTAAGATGACCGTACTTATGAGCGACTTGTAACACTGACGTACGAATAACTGACTTGTTATGTGCTGAAGACATAAACAGATTTTCGTCTCTCTCATCGACACGCCGTAAGTTGTTGTTCGACAGATAGTGGCGGATCTCTGATCCTTTCTCCCTCTCTTCTTCTCGCAGTAGTATCCTTCCGCCTAATAACAGCGTTTAGGAAATTATTAAATAATACAGGAAAAAAACATGAGTTTAAATATTCTTTCCTTTTTTTAATTATTATTTCCCAACATACACTATACACACATGATATTTCTAACCGATCTCCGACAAGAAATGTGGGGCACAAAAAAAATAACAAGTAAAATCTCATCAACATATTCTCCACGTTTTATTAACAATTTCTTGCTTTATTTCCAATCGAATATTCCATAACTCTTTTAAGTGAATGGAAAATATTATTTTTCTCATCCTATGTTTGCACACTCATATCTGACCTTCCAAGTTTATAATAGGCTGTCGATTATTTCTATCAAATATAGTTAAATTGTAGACAGGCTTGTGAATTTTATTAAAGATACCCGGGTTGTATTTTTTGGAGGGGATACAGGCTTAATTGTAACATTATTTGATCTGCATGTGTTAAGTTTTAAATAGTATTCACGCGGCACGCCTCTATTGAAAAGGTATTTCTATATGCAACCTCACATTCGATTATTTTATTACGTCACTCAATCTTTCACGATTGATTTCCAAATGTCGTATTGATCATTGAATGGGAAAATTGCATTTTAATATAGATTTTTGGTTAATTACGGAGTACATAATCGATTTTCTAATCAGTTTATGAGATATGCATACATTGTTTATTTCTTGCCAATAATAATAATAGAAAAATTAGCGGGATCCATTTCCAGGCATATGCTGGGAAAACTGAAACATATAATCGCAATCTCAAGAGGTAAAGTTAGAAAAAATGAACGTTAAAATGAATTTGCATCTAAATTGCTTAACATTTATCTACGATAAATATATTAGTTGTATTTACTAACTTGTTTGCTTGGCCGCGGTGTGTGTGTATGTTTGTGTTTGTGATCAAAAATATTGTTTGTAATTTACAAATTAACAAAAGAATAAAAATTCTGATTTGTAACACTTTTACATTTGCATTTTTGTGAATAAATATGTTGAAAGAATAGCTTTTATTTGAAATAAACTATTTTAATTGTATTTGAAATAAACTATTTTAATTGTGTTTGAAATAAATTATTTTAATTGTATTTGAAATAAACTATTTTAATTGTATTTGAAATAAACTATTTTAATTGTGTTTCAAATAAATTATTTTAATTGTGCTTGAAATAAATTATTTTAATTGTATTTGAAATAAACTATTTTAATTGTATTTGAAATAAATTATTTTAACAGTGTTTGAAATAAACTATTTTAATTGTGTTTGAAATGAACTATTTTAATTGTATTTGAAATAAATTATTTTAATTGTGTTTGAAATAAACTATTTTAATTGTGTTTGAAAAAAACTATTTTAATTGTATTTGAAATAAATTATTTTAATTGTGTTTGTAAATAAACTACTTTAATTATATAATTTCTTCCAATTAAAACCATGAAGATTGCCCACTAATTTTAATAGAGCACACGGTAGTTTAATTTACATTCCAAAAGCCAATATTTTTTTTATCTCATGAAACATTTACAAGACAGTCCAACTTTAAATACACTTATTTTACAAACTCGTTTCGCTCATAAGAGGCAAACCAACATTAGTACGAAAATATTGATTGGTCGTCCTTCAACTCTAAAAAAAGTATACATTGTAGTGTGACATGAAAATCAACCGTAAACAAATGAACCGTAATCTCACAGTAGCCCTTCAGAATGCCTCCCAATATGCGAAGCAGTTCGACATCTCAGATTGCCAATCTTGAATTGCATATGTTTGCATGCATGTATGTATTTATGTATGTATGCGTACGAAAGTATGTATATATATATATATATATATATATATATATATACATATATATATATATACATATATATATACATATATATATGTACATATATATATATATATATATATATATATATATATACATATATATATATATATATATATATATATATATATATATATAGAGAGAGAGAGAGAGAGATAGAGAGATAGAGAGGGGGGTTGAAGGAAAAGAAATGGTGAGAGAAAGTGATATGTATTTAGGTTTAGGTAAGCATTGCGTACATTGAGTACTATTCAGAGGATGGTTTGGCATGTCACCCCGAGGTCAATCACACAGAATGGACGGCGTGAGTATGAGCAGATAAATGCCTGGCCAATTTAATATTTTCATCCCCAACCTTCTTTACCTTCCTTTAAAATAATTACAAATTGTAAAGTGGTTTTTTTTAGTCTTAGTCTTATTTTCGGTTGGTACGAGACATGAGAAAGCTGCATTTCGAACGGCAGCTGAAAGATGTATGCACATATGTAGCTATTAATATTTGTATTTACACTAAACAACAACATTTAATGAATTATGATGAATTATATGCCATGTATTTGTTTGCATTTGATTTAAAGAGGGTAATGTTGTAGTTAGTAGAGAAGCATTCCCGTGGCAATGTCTTTGGGTTGAAACTTTTTATTTTCTATTTTGAATTTCAGCAAATTGATCGTTTCACTTACCAGCAATGTCGTGTCCCCCTTCGACATCAGAAGATAAACAATTCCATAGCTTAAAGTTCATTGTAAATCGTACCGTATAATAAAATGGAAAGGAGGATGAGTACATGGTTAAGACGAAATAGAAGTATCTGAGTACACATATGTTCGCTGATAAATCTGAAGATATATGTGATTACCGAGTATGAGCAGATAAATGCCTGGCCAATTTAATATTTTCATCCCCAACCTACTTACCTTCCTTTAAAATAATTACTAATTGCAAAGTTGTTGTGTTTTAGTCTCAGTCTTATTTTCAGTTGGTACGAGGCATGAGAAAGCTGCATTTCGTACGGCAGCTGAAAGATGTATGCACATATGTAGCTATTAATGTGTGTATTTACACTAATGCATACACACTCGAATTTCATTGAAGTGGTATAGTGAAATAAATTCATGAAGGAAATTCGGGTATGGGAGCTCAATGTAATACACAGTGCTAAACAATGGTGGCTACTGAAAAATGAAAACCGAAAACCAGTGGTTTCTGGGTCAATGTTATGTTATTATAACATTCGGAAAGGTGCAATTTGTGTTTGGAAAAAACAATAAGAATACTGAAATACGAACACATTGATCTTCTGAATAAAAGAGATGAACTAATGGAGAAATGCAGGAATAAATGTAAATTTAAAGTAACCAACAACTCGCAATCCGAAATCCATTTAGATCAGTAGCGGTGGAGATTCTGAATTGTGTCTGATGAAATTGTTCGTATCCTTTAATCCCCTTCAAGATTCTTAATCTATGTGTCTCTTTATTTCAACATGATTAAACATTATTATAATTATTAATATTAGGATCTCCATTATTATAAATTTCGTTCACAAAATCATTCATCACCACAAAATAATTTTTTTCCTTTAAAAGTTTATTTATTTATTCATCAGATTTATCAAAATTAAAGAGTGTTTCCCTACACGTCTGTCTCTACGAAACAATTCCTTGCTTGGCAGATCAGCAGGGGAATTATGTACTTGGAACAAGAATTTCAACAACTGACAATATCCAATGTGGTGTTGCACTAATTGAGGTCATTCAGGAAGAAAACGGAAGAAAAAAGGAAAAGAAAAAAAAACTCTTAAAAAGTGACTCATGAGATTTTTGTATTATGGTTGCTACTATGTAAACCAACAAGGAATTAGTCCCAATGCAGTCCAAAAGAAACAGGAACAATGTGCGAGAATACCCCTCCTCATCACTCAGCACAACGATGTAGGCATCACCCCCCCCAATAAAATGGTCAAACCACAATCCACAATTTAACGTTCCCAGTCACTGGTAGTGTGGTCATTCCGCATCTATTCCATCAGAAATAAACACAGCATAAGCGTCCGTTAGCAATGTATGTGTTCCAGGGCTGACTTGCTCCCATTCGGGATAAACACACTACGAGGCAAATGATCAATAATCACGCAGAAACCCTCTTTAAGAAAATGCCATAAATGCTAGACATAACTTATTCATCCATAATGTTGCCTCTAAAAATGTAGTTTCTATTTTATAATTATTCTATATAAAATTAATTTTCCAACGGTTGGGACGTCTTTTTACATTCCGGGAAAATATGTTTTACTTAATTTAATGTCGAGAGCTACCTTGTTATTTATCAGAGTGTTAAAGACAGACCCAGCCGTTAGGGAAATATTTTCAAAAATATTTAAAATAGAAACAAGATTTTTGTAAACAATATTTTGTAGTAATATTTTAGTTTTAGTATATGAATTATTTTCTCAAAATGATTTCTGCGGAATTATGATTATTCACTTCGACCCATGTCTACTCCATGTCTACTCCGACATCGGGAATTGCCATCTTTAAACATAATTATGTTTAAAGATGACAATTCCCGATGTCATTCTTATGATTAAACCAATTCCCATTCTGAGTGTATGCTCAACAGGGCAGATAACCGAGTTCAACAGAAAACCAACTGAAAGAAATACATTTACTAAAACACAAGAAACTAATACACAACACTGTTCTCAAGAACTGATTTCTGTCTTAAAATATTTTTTAATGGCTGTACTCGATTTTTCCTCTTGAGAAACCATGATGTTATTCTTATTTAAAAGCGATAGCCTTGTTGTTTCTATTTTTATAGGTGATTCATACGCTCTCGAGTTATACTTATGTCAGTGCAAATAATCCTAGTTGCGGATAAAACATCTTGAAGAAATCGTATAAATACCATAAATAAAATATTACTACAGAATAGCGCTTTCAAATATCTAGTTTCCATTTTAAAACACAATTTATGATGGTCGGGGCTGTTTTTAACACTTTGGGGAAAATATCGTTCTAACCTGTAAAATGACGAGAGACTTTGTTATTATTATTTCCATGGTCGAACCCTTCCGTTTCGCAATAGACATACATCGAGGCCAAGAGATCATACCTCTGCCGAAGACATTTTGAGAAATCAAATATATACAAAAAAATAGACTATCAATACAAGATAGTGTTTTAAAAAAAAACATGTTATTATTTGTTTAATTGAATCACGCACGCACACACACACAAAATATTATGTATATATATATATATATATATAAATTGCAATACCCAACACATTTCATATTAAATGCAAAAAACACTCTCTACTAATATTTTCGAAAAACAATAAGCTAAACTTTCACACACCGTACATTTCTCTGATGAATAGACATCTTTTTTACTTATTCTAATAATACAATATTTTTCAACACACTTAGCAGAACTACAAATTCCGACGATATACACCACATCACAAATTATAAAACTAACATTAAATACAGCAACACAATTTAAAAAAACATATCTTATATCGGTATATACGCTGTCCAATGCAGTAATTGTCATTAGATATACGTAGATGAAAGTCAAATGGAACTGAAAGAAAATGCTTGATAAACATAACAGAGATATAAAAATAGCAATTCTCTGAACGCACTTTTCACCCACGCATTAGAATGATAATTTTGTTTTAAATGTACAGCTAACTAGTATTATTACATTCATTTTAAATAAATCTCCATGAATATATCTTTGATTCAGCACTCATTATAAACTCTTACACAATAAAACAACGTTAGGATGTCTATAATGTATCTCCTTTTATCAGCACACTTATCTTTTTCAAACAAATATTTAATTCAGATTCAGCTAGCTACCTTCTATACAATACTCTCAACATTCTTCACACACACTATCTACAAATAAATTGAATGAATACAATAAATCTATATACATGAGTGTATATGTATGCATGTATGCATATGTATGTATACACTACACATGTTCATACACTAATATGAATAAATAAATGAATACATATATAAAGTGCATGTCTTCATAGACATATATACATAAATACATTAATAAATAAATGCATAAACACATTAATAAATTAATAAATAAATAAAAACATAGGTGTATATTCGTAACATTCAACCTATGTGATTCTCCACCAGCTGTATGGTAAAATTATATATATATATATA
Organism: Sepiola atlantica; assembly: GCA_963556195.1. Classification (NCBI taxonomy): domain Eukaryota; kingdom Metazoa; phylum Mollusca; class Cephalopoda; order Sepiida; family Sepiolidae; genus Sepiola; species Sepiola atlantica. The sequence continues at coordinate 37,535,061 of OY744555.1, forward strand.
TATATATATATATATACATATTAGATGCATAAGTATTCAAATATTCAATTAATTTTCTATTTTATTTGTCAACGGTGGGTTAGTAAAATAGTTAAGTTAATGCAACAAGGCAAGATGTGGGGTATGTGCCATAATAATAGAGGGGAACTCATAGACATTTAAACACCAACAAAACACATTCACAATAAAAAATAGACCTTAACAGCACCTCTGAGAATGTGGTATATGTGCTAGAATGTATAACATGCACCGCATCTTACATAGGCGACGCCAACACATTTAATAATAGAGTATCTTTACTTAAAAACAACATTAAAATCAAAGAGAACAGTAAATTATTCGTCTCTTAATATGTACGCTAATGTAGCGGAGGAAACATTTAATTAATGCCAATTTTCCAAAGCCAAGATTACACATACTTACTAAGACAAGAAAAACCCTTGATATTTAAATTCAATCCAGCATTGAATAGATAGTAAGTCGAACTGAAAACATTACGAGCCGCACTTGTATCAACCTTTCTCTACATCTCTCTATATATCTATCTATCTAACCATACGCATGTGTGCGCACATATATTTACGTTCGTGTGCGTGTGTCTGTGGGTGTGGGTGTGCATGTGTGTCGCTCACCTATGTACAAGATTCAGAACTAACCACTCGCACATACCAGAAACAACATCCAATGCGACAACAGGGCAATAAACAATGATAAATTTCAAAAGAAAATCCAAACACTTGAATATATTGAGATGATCGATAAACGGTATTAATTATTATAAGTTTTATTTGTTAGGAACAAAGTTTGAAAAATATCTTAATGAAATTATGGACACATATTCTGTGTAATGATACACAAGGTATATCTGAATAGTAACGAGTTGTGATCTTTTGCGTGCTCTGTAGTCTATGACTGAAAAAATAATTAGAGGAGTTTTTATCATAAAATAGTGTATTTTGAATATACAGGTTAGTCCCAAAATTGCCATTCCATGTAATCGTTAATAAAATTCTATTATCAAATTAAAATATATTTCAATATATCGGAAGAAGATTTAAAAGATACATTCTAATAACCTTTCGAATACAACGATCCGGACGACTAATTGCGATATATCAGGCCGTATACTCCATTTACGAATTTATTTTAACAAATATATATATATATATATTTCCCTAATCTGAAATGAACGTAATGTATTACGAAAGTTCAAGTACCGTTTATTGTTAAGGTCTATTGTAAATCATATTTCAATTGAATGAATGCTGCCTGTTTCTTTGCAGAATACGTCATTCTATTATCGAACCAATTCATATTGTCCACATTGTTATTCTCCAGGTCACCATTTCACTTGTTGACCTTCGGTTTTCCTTACAGAATAGCAATCGTCTCAGCTGCGATCATGTCAGAGATCTACTTATTCGTTATCTCTTGATTCATGTTAAATGATGATGTGTCAGTTCTATAGTGAATAATTCACGAGCGACTTGGCATTTGAATTCTAAACTATGTACGAACGTTTGCCATATAAAATGCACATGAATTTGTATTGTGTATCTAAATGGTTGCTGATATAGATGGCGGCCAAATGTTAAAGTTTTGCATGTGCGTCAATGTTAATAAAATTGTATGAAAAAATAAATCGTCTTAAATAAAATGTTGATAGGGATTTTATAATTCCCCGTGAAAATGATTTTTTTTGTATATATAAATGATCCATGTTGGCATTTAAAAAAAAGATGTGTAGGATAAACTGCGAAACAAGTAAGCGACGCTTTATTAACATTATTACCTTACATAGGGACTCCAATACATGTATTATGCAAACTATTGCTCTAATAAACATACTTTACCGAAGTGTATATTCTTATCTATTTTAATAACACAAACACATGCTAACAAAATTTTCAATTCTACGATTGAGTTTTGTTTGAAAAAATGCCATTTAAATTCGTCTAATAAACTGTAATTTCTCATAAATTCACGAAATGACTAAACATTTACAATGTTTTTATCTATTACTTTCAACCACTTTTCCTCATTCACTAAATGGACAACTGTTCTAATTTAATACGTTGTTTATTACTCTCGATTTAATTTGTTAGCGTGTATTTATTAACAATCGAATACACATATATTTCACTCCATCGTTCCTTGCTTTCAATATTAACGATCAGTGACAGCATTAAAAGTGCAATAAAACTTACCCCGTATCTGGAAATAAAAGTAAAGATATCATGTGAGTAATATTCAGAGGATAAAGAGACTCATTAAGATATTGACTTTTGAATCTTATTCAAAGTAACTGGCATTGCAAACTCATGTTTTTCTTGATTCAAACAATTCCACAGAAGCTCAATTTCTGACTGATCTCAGTTTATACATATAATAAGTATATATCAACATATTTTATATATATCCGATCCAATAGTACTCGATTCTAAAATAGTTATTTGTAGACCTGGTACACACCCACACACACCCACACACACACACACACACACACATATATATATATATATATATATATATATATATATATATATATATTAGTATTTCATGTATCCACACCATTTTTATAAGGAGATATCATTTTTTATGTATCAATTTTCAGTATTAAGTTCAACAGTGCTCGATACGTAGTAGAGCTAGCTAGTAAGCTATGAAAATATATTAATGGCAATTCAGCTACACAGAGGTTCCCGCGTTTCATCACGGGGGGAATCCGCAAGCATTTTAGCCTCAAGATTCCCCAGGAGATGAAACGCGGGAGCCTCTGTGTAGTTAATTGGCATAAATATATTGGCATAGCTTACTATATATATATTTACATATATATATATATATATATATATATATATATATATATATATATATATATATATATATATATATATATAAATGCATCGTTCTTTTCATTAAGTCGGACGCTCTTATGACGTCACGCCGCTGGAAAAGTGTTAAAATTATCACTGTTTATTCGCTATTCAGCTTTGCCCGTGTTGTTCCCGATGCCGGCATTTGAGTTGTAAAATACTCGGAATCCGGGGTTTCAAATCGCATGACCAGTAGTGAATAGTCATATTACTATGCTTATGAGCCCCGATTATTAAGGACGAAACGTTTACGTGCATAAATAATAAACAAAACCCACACACACACACACACACACATATATATATATATATATATATATATATATATATATATATATATATATATATATTTATATATATGCTTCTTCGTTCACAGCGAGGTGCATAGGTTTACTATTTTTAAGACTTTTTAAGAGCCTATCCCAGGCCGTAGTGATATATTGATTCATCTCTTTGCTGTTTCCATAGGCGTCGGGTGTTCGGCTTTGTACGTGTTAGGATCTAAAATGTTCAACTATCGAAATACATTCTTTTTTTTCTATGCTATGAACTAGTCGCACCGTTTTTATTACTTCTCAAAATCGTGAACTTTCAGATAAGGTCATATTTGGCGAGCCAATAGTATTCCTCTTGTATGCGTTCATATATTCATTTTGATTTGTTAAAAAAAACTGCCAAACAATTTTCACAAATCAGAAATCTATGTTGATGAAATTTTATTCATTGCTCTAACTTATCGCTATTAGTCATCTTCCGAAAGTGCTGCAACAATACACGTATGTACATTGTTACTGCACAGTGTGTCAGAATACTTATTCATGCGGATACTTTCAAGAAGTTGACTACGATATATGTAACAAAATGATTCGTCAGTGGGAGAGGAGACGCACTCTTATGTGATACGACACGCAACGTAACTTTCTGCATTCATTAGGTACTCATACATATTTTCTATATTGTGCAACCACGTCTGTGGAAAAACGACATCGCTTTAGATTCTACAAGCTTATGCCAAACAGAATTATCTCATTTCATCACGCAATATTTGAACAAAGAAAATTGGTTGAAAAATTGGTTGAAAACTCAGAAGCTTATTTTGTATCCTCTTTTCAAGTTTGAATGTAGCCATCACATTCACAGCGGGGACTATAAAATGCGCTAAGTAGATTTCTACAAGACGCTTATAATAATCAACACAGTTGATATCTGTTTTTGTACGATGTTTAAGTTTATCGTAGTTATTTGGTACACACACGCGATCTTTTACTAATCACCGCAGAAAAAATCAGACATCGAATAGGTGTATCACCATACTGGACTAAAAAATCATCGAATTTCAAAATCACCGCAACTTTCTCTTGTAAGTAATACAAAGTGCATAGAACAAGGTGTAATATATTCTAAGCAGAACTGAATTCCCATTCAAATAAGTAAATACAATTAAGTTTTATTTGAATAAAATTAGATTTAATTTCAATAATCATTGTCTTCGTTAAGTGGTTATTCCGAAAATAGCAGATCAGAATAACGACTAAAAAGAGTATATTAATTCTTCGCCTTACACAATATACACTAGGTTTGTTCTACTATCACTCTATAGTGAACATAAGAGTAGATTGTTGATTGATGAAATGTATTTTTCAGTTGGAACTCTAATAACTAGTTCATGAGTATCTCTCTATTGTGAGTGCTATATGTGATGGCTATTATGAACGGCAATGGTGGCAGGATAATCTTTCAACTTGGAACATTAGAATAATTTACGAAATATTGGGCATTGGTGTGTAGAAATTGTGTTAAATCCGAACATTTCTGCATAAAGTTTGATTATGCAGATGAAATGAAAATTCTATTAAATCTTAGGATCAGTGATACCTGTTCAAGATGTTTCGTCACATATAGAACATCTCTAGTGAATCATAGCTGATCAGCTGATTACATTTTTCTATTGTACTTACACCATGAAGAAGAGTAGTCATGTCTGCCTCTCCCCGATAGTATGCATATATTCACACTGTATGATGTACAAGTAAAATAAAAAAAACGATGGAATAATTAGATTACACATGATTTTTATTATCACTAGGATAATAACATATGAGGGACTCACCATCTAATGCTGATAACTTGTAAGAATATGTACTATATAAAATATGCTAGTAAAAATGCTTGGTCCTGAAATTTTTTCTAATATGTATTTAATTATAATGACTCCGTGTGCGGCTATTATTAAAATCGATCATCTCATTTCAACTGTTATATCAGATCTACTTCTTTTAAAGTGATGCTCAAGTAAATTAAAGCATGTTCCAAACAATAATTATTTACCGTTATTTCTGAATTCATGCGGTGTATTCTTTCAATTATCAATATCTGTTTAAAGACCAGCCGTAGTTCGTTGGATCAGTATTTGTTATTACTCTCTAGACGTTCTTACCGTTGAAATTGGTTGATACTTATATTTTACAAATATTACAAAATGAAATATTCCACAAAGTCCAAAGATTTTGTAATATCATGAAATACGTTCTGTCTTACTTCTCGCTTGTAGTTCCTTACGTCTATTTTCTTACTTTTATATTCGGTTATGTCAAAATAACCCTATCTTTGCGTTCCCTTTTTTCCTGTTTCCTCTTTATGCTGTTTGCATATTTTCATAAGTTAGCTTAACCTTATCCGTAACCCTCACTCGTTCTTTCCGATCATCCCCTAGATATCTATCTTCTTATTTCTCCTTAGATGTTATAGATCTCTTTTACTAATTTCCATCGCTCAGCACCTCAGATAAATGTTCATGGTGACAACAAAGCAAGCATGAAAGATTACATTATCTCAATTTTAGTAATATATAAATATGTTTTAATTGATTAAGCAATTCACTCTTAAAAAGTGTTACTCTATTTCTAATATGTAATTGGGTGTTTAATTTATTTTTGAAATATATATATATATATATATATATAAACGAATATATATATATATATATATATATATATAAATATACATATATTTGTAATTGAGTCTCAATATCACAGGCTACACGATCAGGTTTTCTGAAAATACTGGCTTTCTTGCCTTAAATGAACGCAACATTGACGTTATGGTGTATTTTCCTTCCCTTTGCAAAACTCAATCATGTTCCTCATAGCCAAAAACAAATACCACAATTTACCTCTACAAAAAACAAAACACCATGAATGAATATTTGAAAATATAAAGACCTTTAAGCATAATCAATTTTAGAAAAATGACCGGATTTGCCATTAAATAACACGAACATGTTTTATATACCGTAACACAAAACATCCAAAACAGTGTGAGAGGATATTGAAACCTATAAGTTGATCGAAATCGATAAATATAACATCTCCTTTCTATGGCATACGTGAGGAATAGGTTACGCTATTTTAGTGCAGTTACCATAATAACAATATATTTTCTATTGATAAAAACATCAGGCCATATCAGAACGTGGCTCATGGCGAGTTTAATAATTTCGTCAATATTAACGCTTTTATTCTATACTTTTTAGTGTTGAGAAAAAAGAATAATGGTCCAAAATCATCACAAAGCTGAGCCTATTATCATTTCTATTAGCGGCGTTATTATCTCCAACTGGTTCTGGTTTAATGATAAAGCGAACTTATCTGTATCAGGCCAAGTCAACAGCACACTCTCTTCCTCTCAAACCATATAAAACCCTTCAGAGATCATTGTACTGTGTGAAGTGTAACGTCTGGACGATCATCTTGTTACATGTAATAACTGGATCGTTTTGCTTTGTCCATTATGTAGTGGAGAACTAACTAATGTGAGACAGAGAAAGGCCAATTACAACTCTTTAATGACATTTCTCAAACCATAATTTCACACGTGTGTGCTTTCAAGCAGACTGGCGACTTCTCTTCCTAACTTTATTGCCATGTGATATAACATCAGTTTCTATATGTTTTCACATAGTGTCAAGCTAACATTTAAGTACACTGAACTGACAACGACGTAACCCCATACCCTGTTATTCTGAACTAACAAAATAATACCTTTCCAATATTTGACAAGTATGGGTCGCTTTGTGTATTTTTATGTCTTTCTTTTCAGTTTCAATTGACTAGTATATACTTGTTGTTATGTCTACATTTGCAGATTACTTCTGATCTTCTGTTAAGTAGTGCATATGATGTTATAATAACGAATATTCTGTCGGGCATAATGTCTATTCTTTTTGCGTTGGAATAATCTGATTCTGATCTACTTTTTCCCCGGTTGGAGATTGAGTGAATATTTTCAATTTTAACTTTCGATTGTATTGTTTTTTTGCGTATCTTAATAGTTTAATAAAAGTGTAGTCGTTATGTGTACGTTTTTAATCTTTCACTTATGTAGTATATTGTATAGGATTGAGTGTATTTAAAGGTTGTGGTTAAGCAGAATATTTTTGTAGACCATAATTTATGTTATTGCACTGGCATTTTTATTGTTACGTTGATATTCAGTTATTTTGTTGTTCTTTTAATTATGATTTGTACAACAATGTGTGTGTAAGTTTTCCTAGTTTTTTATGTATGGTTATTAAATGTCTGTAAAATTTAATTTAATTTGGAGAATTATTTTTACTCGTTTTGTTTAAGGGATAGTTTGTCGATCTTTGTGTAAGTACTCTCTTTGCAATTGTGTAGTTTTTGTCTTTTATAAGGCGTTAAGGTTGTGTGTCATAATTGTTCAGTGTCTCCATTGTCGTTCAATTTTCATCATAGTGGGCCTCTGCTTTGTTTAAAAATGTGAGAATAGTTTTCAAAGAAACTGCTGCTGATAGATTCCTGCCATTTGATTATATCAGAGTGGTTTGATGAGGGGCTCATGTACAAGAGCATGTCGTTAAATGTTCTAAACTGTTTGCAGGTTCTATTTTCATGTTAAGATTTGTTTCTCGGAAGTCAACCTTTTTTAAAGTGTGTTCTCATATCCATTGAGAATCTGTTAATAAGCAGTAACATTTTGAATATAACTTCCCGTCATGCATTTTCCTTTGAATATTCTAGTAAGATGTTAATGTTTCTGATGCAAACAAAATATATTTGTTCAAAATAGAGGAATATAGTCCGTTAAAAATTGTGTTCGCAGTTCATATCCATTGAGAATCTGTTAATAAACAGTAACATTTTGAATATAACTTCCCGTCATGCATTTTCCTTTTTAATATTATTTTTTATAGTAAGATGTTAATGTTTCTGATACAGCCAAACATATTTTTTTCAAAATAGAAGAATATAGTCTGTTAAAAATTGTGTTTGCAGTTTAATCCATTACGCGTCTCATGAATTGTTAAAATTTAAATATTGTAAATATTTTCGAATTTTATGTAAACTCTTAAAATTATAAATACTCAACTGTGTTATGTTATGTGAAATAGAAAACAATGACTTTTCCTTCCAATTTTGTTTCGCAAATTGATCAGATTTTCGCATTTCTCTCTAAATTTATATGAGACATATTTATTATTATTTAGGAAAAATGATTCAGTGACGGAATATATGACATAAAACAACTATATTTTGAATAAAATTAATATGATGAAGTGTGAAAATATAATACTGACGAAATATACCTGGTATAACATAATAATCCAACAACATCTAATTTATGCTATATAAATCAAATTAATTAAGTAAATAATATTACTTACTTTACGCAGATATACAATATGTTGTCTATTGGTGTTATATATATGTTTCTAATATAAATAATTTCAGATATTATGAGAAAAAATAACTGACCACTTCATGTGCGAATCTTTTCCACTCACAACATACAAAATTACTAATCGAGGTTTCACGGTAATATTTTTTAAATATTGTCATCAAAAAGTACAATTAAATGCTATATATATATATATATATATATATATATATATATATATATATAATGTATAGGTGTAGAATTATAACGATAATTAAATTATCGTTTAATTATACTAATCTATCGTGACAATGTACAGCTCAATATATTAAATAAGGGAATTTATTTTAGAGGTTAAAGATGAGAATAAACATTGTAAAGATACAATATTTATTAAAAACATCAAAAGTTCAAAGCAAGGAGCCTCATATCCTTAATCAATGGATTTTAAAAGAAAATATGTCTTCTCATCAGAGGATGGGGACACCGACAATATGGCCCCCTGAACAATATAAGTATCGCTTTCTTTTTCAAGCATTCATCCCTAAATAACGGATGCCTTTATTTTTGTTTTTATTTTTTATTTCACCCATTTTTACTCTACGCTCACACCTCAAAATAATACTTTTCACCCTGGCCCTAATCTTATTTCTTTACTTCTTCTTTGTTTGACTTTATATGCGATTTTCAAAGTTTATTGTTGCCGACAATACTTATAACCATATTGTGGGTTTCCCCATCCTCTGATGAGAAGAAATATTTTCTTTGAAAATCCATGGACTAAGGATATGAGGCTCCTTGCTTTGAACTTTTGATGTTTTTAAAAAATATTGTATCTTTATAATGATTTATTCTCATCTTTCACCTCTAATATATATATATATATATATATATATATATATATATATATATATATATATATATATATATATATATATATATAGAGAGAGAGAGAGAGAGAGAGAGAGAGTTCAGTAAAAGAAAACACCCACACGATATGAATCTAAAGAATTGCAACTAGGCTTATAAAAAGTGGTCAATATCAAATATGGCTTTAATATATGATTTTATTCATTCACACAGACATGTACAAACTATGCGACACTAGCATGTCGATGGTGTTGCTCAACAGCTGTTATAAACTGAGATCGTATCGGGAAGAGTTAAAATCTGACCTATACCTTAGATAATATTTGGAAAGAAAAATGGGGAGAAAAGAAAAGACAAGAAATAGAAAAGTAAGTTTGGAAAGTACTTTGGTTTGAATTAGAACAGTTAATAATCCAAAATATATAATATGATATAAAGTTAAAAATATAAAATATAAAATGGAATGAAATTATATAAAAAGAAAGAGAAATAAATAGAATGAGAAATAAATACATATATATATATATGTATACATATATATATATATAGTAATTTTATTGATACTTCCTAAATGTTAATCAAATGAGTATACAATAGTGCTCAATAACTAGAAAATCTTTATAATTGTATACATACATTATTAGATACATATGTGCATACATATTTCAGCTGTCATTTCCTTCGAAGTCCAACTTGCTCAGGCAACGTACAAATTGAAAATGCTGCTGAAAGAGAGAAGACAGTTTCGCAATTATTATTTGTCATTTCGATATTTGACTCACCACTCCCTGTTATTATACGGCTTCTAGAATGAACATAAATAATCGGAGTCTATGTGCATATGCTAATAAATGTTGAGTTAAATGCGGTTACATGTTTGGCCAATTTAATATTTGTCTCCCTTCTTTCTCCCAGTTCTCCAAACAAAAAAGATTAACTTAAATATCTTCTCTATTTTGGTAGACTTTTCAATTTGTCGGTGACCTGAGGAATCTAAATTTTAAAGGAAAAAAATAATGTAGAATATTTATATATTTATATTTACACACACACACACACACACACACACACATACACATATATATATATATATATATATATATTTATCGGCTATTCAAATGGTGGGCGCGCGGTTAAAGACGTTGGATGCAAGTTGAAAAATACTTGTTATCCAGGGTTTCGAATCGTACGACCGGTAGTGAATAGTCATATCTCTATGCTGATGAGTCCTGATTGAAAAGGGACGAAACGTATACGTACATAGATAATAAACAACAACAAATATTTTATATTTGTCGCTCCTCGTAAAATAAGTAGAGCACTCTTAATGGTAGTACAAACACAGCATGACGTCACTTGCTTTATAATGCATCATTCCTTCTTTAATAGAAGTAGAATGCCTGGATATCGTGCCGCTTTAAATGTGTTAAATTATCATTGTTTATCGGCTATTCAAATGGTGGGCGCGCGGTTAAAGACGTTGGATGCAAGTTGAAAAATACTTGTTATCCAGGGTTTCGAATCGTACGACCTGTAGTGAATAGTCATATCTCTATGCTGATGAGTCCTGATTGAAAAGGGACGAAACGTATACGTACATAGATAATAAACAACAACAAATATTTTACATATATATATATATATATATATATGAATATATAAATAAATATTATACATTATTTTCATTGATACAAATATAATTGGCTACATATGTACATACATGTTTCAGGTGCTTTTTCTTTTAAAATTCAGCTTCCTCAAGCAGCTGGAACATGTATGTAAATATGTAGCCAATTATATTTGTATAAATGAAAATAATGTATGATATTTATATATTTATATTTATATATATATATACATATATATATATGTATACATATATATATATATATATATATATATATATATATATATATATATATATATATATATATATATATATATACATATATAAAATATAGTTCAGAGGTCTGCTTTTCATGACGATGTGAATTTAATAGGTCATGGTTCATCGTAAAATAATATTTACCACATATTTTTTTCATCTGATATGGACAAAGAAAATTAAACATAATAAAATCAATACAAATATGATATTCCAACAAAGTGCTGTGTAACTGTCAACAGTGGATTCATAAATTTAAAAATGGTAGATGACGTGTCTAGTCAAACGTGTTTGTTTGTAAAGAAACAATAAATCGTTGGCAAAGAAAACGCTTAAATGAGTTCAATTGGCGCCTAAAGTTTAATAAACGTGGCCAAAAAATGTTACTTTTATTTTTTGGTGTAATATAGATTTTTTCGTAAAAGTCATTTTTAACATTTTCGGATTAAATAGGTGGTATTTAAACGAAAAAAGAACCTGTTAAATATCTAAAAAAGATTATCGTATCTGTGTTACACGTTCATATGAGGTTATATGCTTACTAGCAGGAGATCCCCACTGATGAGCCGTTGCCAAATAAGATGAATTATGTTTATTTATTTTGAACCACAAACGTATGTAATACATACCATGTTGCAAATTAAATAATATGGGTTTTATATTAATTTAATACACAGAAAAAGAACTAGATATTATGGAATACAAGATGTATTAATTTTATTAATAATTACATCATTTTAAACACTTGGATTTAAATAAAATATAGTTTGACATGACTGTAAAAAACAGTTCTATCTAACTATAAGCAGTGGTATCTTACTATAAAGGACGTGTGATAAAATATAAGAAGAACCATTTGAAAAAAAAATCGCATCTGAACTCTCGATCAGAAGCAGGTTTACTAAATATCTGGAAAGATCTCAAAGACAAGTGCATCTCTCTAATCAGGGTAGAACGCGACAGGAAAAAACGACTGAGACGGAGTAGAGATCGTGAACGGTGCGTTAAAAAAATATATACATACGTTTTGAAACGCACTTAAGACATACATACTCTGAGCACCAACGGCACATCCTACTGTAACAAAATATCAAGTTGATATGGTCAGATATTCCTAATACGAAGTTCAACGTGAACATAATAACGTACAAAAAAATAAGATGTGTTGTGAACAAAGCCAGAAATAAATCTGCACAGTGCCCGAACATAATATACCCTAGAGTGCTTAAATGACTGCATACGAATTTGAGGTTGGCATGGAAAAACATTTATGTCAGTTACCAGGTGAGGAAAGCAGACTGAGTATAGATTACCAATGAACAGAACTTAGAAGCCACAAATCAATTTCGACTAATTCCACTCGTTAATGTTGAAGAACAAATATGTTTCGCAGTAATGGCTTTAAGACTAGCTAAATACTTACTCTCAAATGGATATATCGACACTTCCGTACAAAAACGTGACGCCCCTGTAATAGCAGATCCGCTGGACCATGGAAGCGACTATCCATAAAGCGAGAATAAACAAATCTCATTTGAGTGTAATATAGCTCGATTTGGCTAATGCATATGAGTCTGTGCCTTGTAGAATAATTCAACTATCCTTTCAGATGTACCACATACCAGATGAGAAATGTACGATGCTTGCAACATATTTCGATGGGTTCCATATGCGGTTTACAACAAACCAGATCAGACTCGAGGTGGGAAAAGCAATGAGATGTACAGTGTCACCAATACCTCTCGTTTTAGCGATGTAGATAATTTTCAAAGCAGCAGAAAGCAATGCACATTCTACTATATTAGGGGGAGGATGCCAATGCCACCAGTTAAGGCTTTTAGTGATGATCCTCGCATCAAAAGAAGATGAGATGCGCAGGTTATTCAGTAAAAGGGATGATATGATGAGCTTGTCGAGGATGACCTTCAAGCCTTAGAAGTCCAGAAGTTTCTCTCTCAGGAAACTAAAGCGCACCGGGATATCTGCTTTGCAGTTGGTGATCAGAAAATCCCGACCGTCTCAGAAAAAACAATAAAAAGCTTGGATCGATGGTACAATGAGAAAAACACTAATCAGGTTTAAACGACAATAAGAACGGTTGACAAAAGTCTATAAACGATCGAGCGGTGTCCACTTCAAAGTAGATATAAGGTATGGTGTCTTCAACACATGCTCATGGCCTGCTCTCATATATGAAATCACTATGAGCACAGGTTATGCAACAGAAACTAAGATCAGTAGATATACGAGAAAATGGCTGGCTTTACCTCCAGGATTGTCAAGTGTTGCACTATATAGCAAACATGTCAAACTAAAAGTCAATTGCAGAGGAATTTAAAGCTGGGAAAGTCATGTTGCTGATAGTGCTGAACGATTCCAAGAACACGGTTGTAAAGGCAGTACAATCCTCTCTTCAGACAGGAATTAAGAGGAAAGTGAGAGACGATATAACTGAAGCTAAAGAGAACCTATGTCTTAAGGAAGTGATCGAACTCACTCAAACAGGAAGATTTGGGTTGGGAATGGCCAGCACCTAAAGATGGTTCATGGCTTCAGTCAAAGATTGCCGGGACCTTGTCATTCAGGAACTAAGGAGCAAGATAATGGGGTTTCACATCTGTGAGGAGAGCCGATACGCATTAAAGCTGTCGAGAGAAAAGCCTTGAAACGGTGCGTATTCTCTCTTGCTGACCAGGCATTCTCGGGAGACTGACATAGAATATTCTACCAGTAAAACAGCCGAGGATATATATATATATATATATATATATATATATATATATATATATATATACCCGAAACAGTTTTTCATGGTAAACAACTGATGATCCCTTAAAATAGTGTTAGAAACTAACTAATACAATAACTGTAAAAAATAAATTGACTTACATGAGTGATTTTCCACTGGAAGACTTGAGACTACGATTTTTTTTTTTATATAGTTTTAATGGTTGAGAAACTTCCGAGACTATATATATATATATATACATAGAGAGAGAGAGAGAGAGAGAGAGAGAGAGAGAGAGAGAGAGAGAGAGAGAGAGAGAGAGAGATAGCATAAATATGAACTAAAAGTCAACTTTTAGTAGAAATAACCTATAGTGAAATGGTAGAAGCTCAATATACGAGATAGAGCAATTATAAAGATAGATAGACGAATAATGAATTGTTTATCACTCTTCGTCTATCTATCTTTATATATATATATATATATATATATATATATATATATATATATACAAGCCCATAAGGTAAGCTGTTTCTTCCAACCAACAATATCTTCTGTTATCAGCTCGCTTCAAAGCGAGTTTCTGCTACAGTTCCGGTAGCTATTTTCATTTTAAATATAATTGACGTGTTATAAGAGTTGGTCCGGCCAGGTTTTTGGTGAGCCGAAAACGTACCTACCTACACGACTCACATTCGACCCAATGCCATGTTATACGGTGAAAGTACGCAGTAGGGTCCTGACAATATACAATCAAAAAGTGGGATACAAGTTATACGCCTAGTGATTCCTAGCAACAAGAAGACAAGCAAGAACATCAAGTTCAATCTATTCAAGTTCAACAATAAGTTTGTGTCAGTCATTCTCTACAGGTTCAGGCTCTTGTCGACCAGTGCGCCCAACGGGTAGACATTCTTGATTCAGTCGATATGCCGAAATAAGGGTGAACCTTGCGTAAACAACGGATCACCGATTGACGGGGACAGTGACTGTGTGACTGCCGATTGATCGACCGACAGGAAAAGGGTCTGATGAGCTACGACAATGTTTCGGATAAAAATTGATGAAGCTTGATCAGAACCGCACAACCTTGGTCCGTTCGTTGTGATCCGCGCTGAGCATACATTTGTGGATCAATAAAATGCAAACATTGCCCAAAGTACACTCTGGCTATATCGGTAGTCTTAGGTCGATATTGTTGGCTGCAATTGATACACTTTATACTCCGTGCCAACAACAATTCTATTTAAATAAATAAAAACATATTAACTTTCATTCAACAAACAGGCTTATTAATTCCAAATAAAAGTGTAATTTCCTAATTGTTAAAATAATGATAATCTATAAAAGATTAATATAACAAACACGGCGATTCCTTCCACACGTTAATCACATGCACACGAATATAACAAGTTCACTCCGTTTCTTTCACTTTTACATCATATAAGTGAAAGAAAACGTTATCTGAAATTATAATTAAAATTTAATAATAAATTATATTTTTAAATAAGGAATATTTTAATAAAGTGAAGCCAATTATATGAGGATCAAAAGGGTTGATGTTATAAGTTTATATATTCAATATGTAACACACCCATTAATATTGATTTAATAACATATCAATGCTATACAATAAAAAGGATATCATTCCAAAACGTATTATAATTTACGCACATGTTCGTAGTATAAAAAGCGACTTTGCAAAGCCAGTAAAATTTACAAAAAAGAATGACAAAAAAATAAGTTTCGTTCTTTATAAGGAGTTTTGGAGAATTACGCGTATTGCAAATCAGTCTACTAATAAACTAAGACATCGATTATTTCTCGTATTCATTAAAGATTACATAATAAAAATTGATTCAAAATCACACGATTCTTTAACTCTAGTGATTTGTAAAAAAACATTTCCTAGAAATATCGCGACCCGTTCGATTTCCCATTGATCTCAAGTCTTGGTGTTTTAATAAGGAAAAATACACGAGTTTTCGAAGCCAGTAATATTTACCAACAAAAAGTAAATAATTAGCCTATTTCCGCATCCTATATACTACATATTTCACTATTTCCTTTCCTTTCCTGTTTCGGGTTAAATAAAATTACTCTTGTGGTGATATTACAATTTTTGTTTACAATAGGTTATTCTTAATTTCTGTATTCATTTATTTTTTACAAGCTTGAATGTTCTTAAAACCGAGAGAAAGAAAGAAGGGGGAATACAGAAGCGAGAGTGATAGACATTGAACAAAATAAGAACTAGTCTCAAACAACATTCAGTGAGTATAGTAAAAGTGATATGCATAAACGTAGTAAGTTAATTGAACATATCGGCAAATTAGAACAATTAAATGGAAGTTTTTTAAACATAACTCAATCTCAAAACTGATGATTATATCAGCATGTATTTTGCGCAGTTACAATCTGGAAACAAATGTTGATTTATTCCCCGCATGTTGCGCACCCTGTAAAGCGCAACCATTCCACACCGTTGTAGAAGAGATGACATCATTTCAGAGTTTACCGGGTAACAAGACTCTAGCGAAAATTACCTTGGATAAATTAGGATCCCTCTTTCTTTTGTCTGTGTGTGGGAATCAAGTCCGTGACAGTCACATAAAACGCAAATTCATGTATAAACCCATTAATTTTGCGCATGTGCAACCTTCATTCCGTTGTGTGTTAGGCTCAATCTGGATGCAACTGATAAGCATTGCTGCTCTAAGTTCCGTGGGGAAAATCCTGTAATCTTGCAAATATAATAACTAGCTACGGCTAATTATGGTCTCGTGCGATCTTGTTGGCAGGTTCCATCTCGATAACCCGCGGTGGGAGATGTGGACGTGACATACGAGTGTCCATAACTGCTCAAGTACCTACTTAAACAGGATGACAATCATTAGAAACCAAGCAGACTTTTTATCTCGCCCTAAGTTCCACTGGTAAGGTCACTCGCACTACACATAAGTTGTGGTCCGTTTGACATTAGGAACTAGACCTAAGCTAAATGCGTATTAGAGGTTAAATATATATTTGCTAGAGATACGTGACTTCCGGGAACAGTTAGTATTACTGATTCATCGGGCTCTAGTGTTTGGTCGGCTAATAATAGAGAATACTTAACCGAAAAAAATGTCGGAACATTTGTTTCTGATGATATTTTACATATTTCTAATTCAGGAAAATGAAAAATAACTAAGAAAACGTTCAATAACTTGTAATATTGGTAAAGACATCGGATCGTGTAAAAATGTTATTAGTTTGTGGGTTGGTCCACCCTCCCAGGATTTGCCTTCTCACCCTTTGAGAAATGAGTTAGTTTATTGCTAATCGCCCGATGCGGTCCTACCGGGGAATATCGACGGGGCTGCCCAGGCATTTTTTGGAGGCCAAAGTGCTCACTTTCTCGGCTGCTGGCTTTTCAAACTCCACTTTCCCGACCTTGTGTCACATCTTACCGCTGTAGGAGAAAGATAAATATAATGGGGTTAGTTAGTATTGTCTGTAGTCAGGATGGAACCTTCAATCATCAAAACACTGTCACTTAGATTATCATTTGAATATGGTTGATATTCAATGATATTACCGTTTGCTACAAGTATCCTGGTTGGTGATTCTAGTATTAATTTTAAAAGTCTTACACATAATGTTGTCTTATTATTTAGTTATTTCATAAAATAACATAACTTTAAAAAATGTATTTCTTCAGATAAAACCGCAGGTATGTTTTATAGAAAAAAACACGATAATAAAAAAACGGAGTTTTAAACAAAGTTAAGGAATGATTTTGTTTGAAAACTAAATGTTTTTACTTGTTGTTATTTATGTTGGTAGATTCTGCATTCTATTCGCTGGTGACTTTCAAATCTCACGCTGCGAAATTCTCCAGACAAATCTCGTGCGTGTTGAGAGCTTCAGCTGATGCCAACGCTTGGCAGTTTGTCATAGCATTCGAATGAAAAAACATAGAAAATTTACAAAAACAAAATGTATAACTTTATCAGTGTATTAATATTTCCGTATACTATGTGGATGCTCACGTTGTGGAAGGGGTAGGATGTTACTATTGATAGTTTTGACAGTTGATTACGAAATAAAATTGTAATAAACTCAGCCATTATATAAGAATAAGCATTAACATGTCTAATATTTTCTTTCAATTGTCAGGCTATTCTACTTATAGTTTCTCTATTGATTAGTGTACATAATTGTTATATTTGGAATTTGAATGTAGACATTGTTTGTTTACTTCGTAATAAATTCACGTGAATATTAATAGGTACGTATTATTATGTCTGGTCGGATTGGTAAAAAGCCAAACATAGGTTCAAAATGAATTCCAGTCTTTAAAACGATAGTTACTAACTAAAATGCAGCAAAATATTAATTTCGTCGACCGTCTACAGAGTACTTTTGAGACTTTATGTGAGGAAACATATTTTGACCCGGATCATCCCCAACACGCCCAACTTGAAACTTTTCTTATGGGGTGCTACTGAGTATTTTATAAGGCATCATCGTTATAATTATTTATGTATAACAAAATTACTTCATGCCATTTGAGTCTATATGCGATTACACTAATTGTTATAGTTCGCATTTGTATTATTATGTATTTGCATACGCATTTCGTGTCGGACCACATATGATGGACATAACAAGACATTGCTTATCTTTTATGTTTATTATTTATTATCTTTTACTTTTACTTTTCCTAAACAATACATATTGTCACTGGCACCTGCCTACTGTTAATTAGCAGCCATATTAAAAAGATTACATGATGTATTGATGCTACAGGACTTTTATTCATGTTACATTAAACTCCTGCATGTTGATACAGTACGGGGAGGGAAGACCGCAGGGAAGAATTTCAAAGTCAGGCGGTTTGAAGAAAAAAACCCTCTAGAGTAGAACGTTTTCCGACAATCGGGCACTACTACGCTGAAGAGATAAGATTTGGCAATTGTTATGGTTTTATTTAAAATCATTGTCAAAGTATTTATCTCCGGGCACATTCACTTATAGTGATTTTGTGTTGACGTAAGGTCCTCAATGAAGTAATGGAGTGTTGTTTTAACCAATACTAATCTGATTATGTTAAATATTACTCGTGTAATACTGTAAAAATTAGTTGTACTGAGAATATATTCATGCAATACATTGTCAAAGACTTAGACATAGCCCCTTGCTTTCACTGCCTTTATCAATTGTATAGTATATAAGTTCAGAGATTATCGTTAGTATATCCGTAGTAGAACCAGGTGTCCTAAATCGATACTGTTGTTCAAGAAGGAGTTTATCATTTTTGAGGTCATCGACTATTCATATATATAAAGGGGTTAAACAGAAAACATAGTTAATTCACAAGTATTCAATGCAACACCAATTTTATTTTTTGTCAAACGAATGATCCATACAACCCACATTTGCAGAACAGGCAAATCGATTCAATCATGAACTTCCTCTTTAACGCGTATTAGTGTATCACTATATACTGATTTGATCGCTGGTGTTCTCTAATGTTTTAGACATCAAGGTTAGTAGAAAGTCGTTGGGACATAAACGCAATATTTTACGTGCTCCCGAAAAAAACAATAATCACTAACTGTGATGTGTCGAGATGTCGGAGATCAAGCACAAATAACATCGAATGCTAAATTGTATCCGCTTCTTCTTGCAGTGATTCGTAAGTGATACATCTTACAGCTAATTTATAATGATTAGCCTTGACTAATGTGAAGTTTTATTTACTCCTCCCCAGGAGTTAGGCACAAGGCCAGTTTTATCTTACTCCCACAAGTAAGATGTGACCCAAGATCGGGTCGAGAAAGTGGGGTTTGAAAAGCCAGCGCTCGAGATGTGAGCACTCTGGCCATTTAAAAATTGCCTGGGCAGCCCCGTCGGCATGCCCCGGTAGGGGCGCCTCAGACAGTAAGCAATAAACTTACTCCTCCCCAAAGAGGGGAGGCAAATCCTGGGAGGGTGGGCCTCCTAGAACTGCACAGGACAGGCGTGCAGTATCCATCGGAACAGATACTACACTTTGATCTTAGCGAAAAGGCCAAGACTAATGTGAAGTAGTGATGAATAATAAATATATAGAAGTAACTAGGAGGTACCTGAACGTCATATTGGAATAAATGATCTCAGGCCTGAAACTCATATTGAAATCTGTATTCTAAGTTGTGAATGTATATACTTCTCATTTATCAAGTTATGACATTTAAATAAAATAATGTAAACCGTTGCCATTGCCTCTTACAGATGTTAGTGAGAGTTAGTTATATAATTTCCAAAACATTCTAAGACAAATCAATGCAGTCATTGCATTTCCCCTTGTAATTGTAGACGAGTGACAAGGGATAAATCTATAGTTCATTTGAATCATGGCGAGGGAGAACTACATACATAAAAACAAAGAAACCCATTTATATTATAGATTTGTGAAATCTGAAACCAGAAGGATTTCCATGAATTAATGTATTTTATGATTTATGTTTCGAGATTTACTTTTGAACCAATAATTTAATGTTTGCTTGAAAATGAAAATAAAGTTCAGTAACTCATCATATAAAATATGAATATTCTCTTAAACATTTCAGTAATGTTGATCACATGTTTTTGCATACGTCTTATTGCCATCATCACAACAACACTTTTAAAACGCCATTTCCGCCTGTAATTTCCTGACCTCAAAGAACATCGAGTACTAAAATATTCACGTTATACATTTGACCTTGTTTTTCGTGATTTTATTTCATCAACAAGAAATGTAATTGTAAATTCATTTATTTACAATTATTTCTGAGTTTATTCGGGTTATTCTAAAAATATTTCATTTAAAATATATTTGTAACAAGATGAAACCCCCTTCTCAAGAAGACGGTTAATCAAATTTATAATTACATTTCGATCTTCAAAATAATCAAAACGTCACTTTGAGTCTTATGAAAAGCTCTGTGGGATACCAATTAAGGGAGGTTCTGCATGATCAGTTTGAGACTTTACATTGAAGCTCTAATCAAACAACTTTCAGCAACGTCTTAATGCAACTATACATCCAAACGATTCATGAGACACACCCTATTAACGTTATTTAATATGACGAATAACAGTTGTAAATAACGCATTCAAAACTCAACGTAGAAATAGCGTCTTTGTATTTCTTCCAAATCTTTAAATTAAAACATCTGATTCATTCACAAGTCCATAAAAGATAAACTGAAGGATTTTCACCGAATGCCACTTGTTGATGCATTCAAACAAAAAACAAAGCCTGTACGATATAATCTAAAAAGAAACGGAATTATATTTGTTGTGAAGTTGTTCCACAGTAAATAATAAATAAAGGAAGTCAAGTCGAGGGTTGGTTTAACAAGTGTATAAACAAAGTAAGAAACTAGCTAGCTCTTGGCTAGACAGTTACAAGACTGTGCTTTGTCTTTAGTGTATCTGGTGACTCGCACTATTTATAGTGACAACCGGTGTAGTTTCTCCTGTGTAAGAACGGCCGGTGTAACAATATTCATGGCAATTAACGATGAACAATTTATAAAGGATGAAAGCTGTATGACGCAAAACAAGTGAGTAAAATGCATTTAAAAATAACGTTTATTAAACTTGAATAAAGCGAGTCCACATCAACGACAACAACCGCATTTCTATTTTAGTTCAATTTCGCATGATGTTTCTTTAAGACATATGCACATAACGGTACTTGAAATAAATTTCAGATTTCTCATATATCTTTTTTGCACACATGCACATTCTAATGTTAAAAATATGGAATCTGAATAACTCCAGATGTTTTCTGTAGATTCGAAATATTTTTATCGAATATAAAATTATATTTTAAATATATTTTAACTGCCTCAGATGTTACATAGTTGTATATTGAATGATATTTTCTTGAAATGCTTATATCTATATCCTGTGAGTGATTCCCAATGTACCTGTGTATGCGTGTCTATCCCTTTTACGTGACTAATACATTACTATTTTATTTATTATGACTTGATTATATAGTTACATTTAATTGAAACAGCTTAAGCAGTAAAAAAAACATTATATTCAATAAAAATAATTTTTAAAAACAAATACACCGTAATAAATTTCTATTAATTCGGAAACAAACAATTGTTTGTTTTAATATGTATTGAATAGTTCAAAAATATATTAAATATTTTGTAAGTATTCGTTATTTAGAAAATAATTTAGACTCATTTAAGCAGTTTAGTAAATGTATTTTATTTAGGTTTTTAAATATTTAGCAAATCTTCATGTATAAAAATTCTGAAGCTACTATATACAATACTTAAAGATTTTGCAATTAAATAAACATAATCGTAACAAAGACATTTATAATTTCATGGCCATCTGATAAATAATTAATTATACGATACTAAAATAGTTAGATTGAAATATGAAAGTCTTATTTTTTTCATTGTAATCTGATAAAATAAAATCGGGGAGAATTTACAAAAAAGCGAAACTAAAATGCTGCGTAAGTACAGCTTATAATAGCGGTGGGGTGTAATGGGTGAGAATTTCAGATTCATGCGAGTAGTATTTTTTGTGTTCATTTATACATTAGTAACACTAAACAATCAAACATTTTGAAACGTTTGCGACATTCAGAAGGTGCAGGCCAAAAATAGCCGTTAGAGCTCCACGGGACTCAAAATCCATCATTGTTCGGTGAAAAAGTGGTTTCATGCGACATTGCAGGTCCTAAAACATCCTCAAAATCTATGAATGGATATAGATGGTTAAATCTTATATAGTACTGTAATTTTACAACTTCATATAACAGATATATATATTTTGGTTTATAAATTTCGTTTAAAATAGTTTCCATGAATAAATAATTGTCATATGTAGTTCTAGTGTTGTGGAAGTCACTTAAACTCATATTCTGCTCGTGGCCTAAAATGTGTTCATGTCTATTAAAAAAAGTCACTCAGGTTTGTATCCAGACTTTGACACAGCAAATGTTGTGATCTGCCGTGGAAATTACTCAGAGTTGTGTTTTCTGATGTGACGTTATATTATTCACCTCGTTCGTGTCAAATGGTATATATGCGTTTGTATATGCATTTGCTAAAAATATGACAATCAGTTTTTATTTGTCTCTGTTTCTCATTTAAGATTTAATTTTTATATTTACGTCACATGTAATTTGTTCGTTAGAATCTGTGTTCGATACGAATGCAACTATGTTAGTATGCATTATTTTCTCGATGAGGTCATTTTATTCTTAGCGTTGTTTGCGTCAATTCTGATTTGTTTGTGGCTGCGTAAACAACATATGTGAATTAATGTTTTCACTTGTGGATGTCACTTAAGTGACTGAATATGTATATTAGTGTTTACGTCAAATGTGATTTGTTCGGTTATATCTGCGTTTAATGCAAATATCACTTTGCGTTTTATTTTTTCTCTATTTCTCATTTCATATTTTAGCTTTCTCTGTTTTACATCTTATTTGTTAATTTCAAACTCCGTTGTTCACAAAGTTTACTACTTTTTCATTGGTCTCTGTCCCGTGTAGGGTTTTCTATTTTAAACTTGTTTCGTAAAATGTGGTCTCTTTAGTTTCTATGTTTGATTCTTAAATGTGTACCCCTTTTGGTTTTATTATTTTCGCTTACATTCCTTCCAAAAAATGTTTACGGAAGAAGATTGCGAGTCAGGCAACGGATAAGATAGCGGGAGATATATCAAAATAAATAGACGTAAATTAGAGTGACATAGTCCGGAAAAACAATGCGGATAGAGAAATATGGTTAAGTAGAGCCCAATGGTCAGCTAAATACATTCATCTGTATATGAAAATGTCTAAACTTAATTCATATTATCGTAAATATATTACAGATGAAATGGGTTCAAAATGTTGACACTATTTAAGTAGTTTCTATGATTTTTTTGTGTGCATACAGAATGTATATTTTTTCGAGATGTTAGACTCATAGAAATATTTTGACTTACTATGTTTGCACTGAGCGTGTTTTCCCACGGTTGTGTATCACATTCTTTTTCGACAAAAACGGCAAAAAACGGATTACTTAAGTAGTAAAGTCATGAATCGCTGATTCACACAAATTGCGTTTGCAAATATATTCTGACCAAGAGGCGTGTTCGGGTGTCTTACAGATCATACCAGTGTATTATCTATATGTAGTTCAACATGATTTTTCTTGTACGACAACATAAAGCAGATACTCGAAATACAATTCATAAATTGAATGCTGAGAATTAGAATTACATGACAGAATATCACATCAAGTGATTATATCATGTGTTAGAAAAGCGGTATAGATAGGTGTACGACTTCAAAGTGTGCAGGTGCTTTTTTCCAGGGCTACCACACAAACGAGGGTAGATAAAAATTCCAGCTCATCTAAATTGGTGCCGAAAGTAAACTAATCTCAGAAGCAAATAATGTAGTTTGTTGTTGTTCTTTTTTATTCCTCTCATTCACGCATCTAGATGGAAAAAAGGGTACAAGCTAAATACGTTGCCTTCCAAAAAGCCAAATATTACCTGTTGAGGAAAGAGACAAACATACCTTCTCTTTGAATTTACACAATGATCATCAAACCGATCTACACTAAAATTCTCATCTTTTTTCTCGATTTCTTGAAAGTCCCGCTAATATATACTGTAAAATAAGATATCCAACTCCTACCCAAATTAGGAATATGTGACACAAGGTCGGAAAGTGGGATTTGAAAAGCCAGCGCCCGAGAAGTTGAGCACTCTGGCCATTAAAAATTGCCTGGGCAGCCCCGTCGGCATTCATCGTAGGGTGCCTCAAGCAGTAAGCAATGAACTTACTCCTCCCCAAAGAGGGGAGGCAAAGCCTGGGAGGGTGGACCTCCTAGAACTGCACAGGCC
This sequence comes from Sepiola atlantica, assembly GCA_963556195.1. Lineage (NCBI taxonomy): Eukaryota > Metazoa > Mollusca > Cephalopoda > Sepiida > Sepiolidae > Sepiola > Sepiola atlantica. Next base: position 37,559,989 of record OY744555.1, read on the forward strand.
AGACCCATAGACCGGCGTAAATCAAGCCCCGAAGGCCAAGGCAATACCAGTATATGGGGTGCAGTATCAATCGGAACAGATACTACACTTTGATCTTGCTCAAAAGGCCAAATATGAAGGGATAAATATCAACTTTTAATCAAAATGTCTTATAGCAACCACATCATGATGGAGTTTACGCTATCTTTATTGGTATGTCCAATCTCTTACGTGTGAAACTTACATTGTTACATCACAGAGAGTTACGTGATATCATACTATCAAGGATAGTCTCCATCTACTAACGAAGGTTGATTATAACATCATTAACTGAGTGTATTGCCGTGTGAATATGGTTTAAATTAATCAGGAACTGTTTAATACGTTGCTACTTTTGAATGGTGGCTGTTAATAATTATTTTATGTACCCAAAGTTTAATACCATATGTTATTGGATACTAGAGATACAAAGGAAATTTGTTTGTAATCTTTAATATAAGCATGAGATAAGTTGAACAGTTATCGCTAATTTACGCACGAAAGAGTGAGCGTTCATACCGTTTGCTGCAGTTTGACAGTACATGACAAGAATAGATTCAGTTTAATGTTAAACTTTACATAGTTAACTTGATAGCAAGCGACGTTATACATTCAGTTAATAGGCACTCATGTCTTTTAGGCTTCAAAAACCCTGGCTGGAATAATTTCCTAAACTTGGAATCGTATAAATAAGGAAGTGTAAAACAACCACTGTAGGTGTTCACTGTGATTTTAATGATATTTTAATCATCATTCGATCATACAGAATTGTGTTGGTGCTAAGAATGTTAACAACGTTTAACTATTTCAAGACCCTTTTATTAGGTAATAATACAACTGAACATTTTCTGATAACGCAAAATAAAATCGAGTAATTTTAATTAATACAAACGTTCCCGTATAAGTAATTTTATAGCGTTCTCGTATCAGATTTGACTTACTGTTGTTAGTTTGTGTTAAGAGATTTAACATATTAGAATTAATATTGAAAATTAGTGGAGAAGTGGGACATTATATTAAGTGTATTTAAACCATTAATCAATTATGGAAAAAATAACATGTTTTGTATTAATGACTTCATTCGTGGCCTAATCCGGAAGTCGTCAATTGTAGGCAGAAAGTCGCGGACGATGACGGCCCTGATTTTGAAGAATAGCTTTTGTCTATTTATAAAGTCTTGCATAATGAGAATCTATTTGTAAAAGAAGAACGAATATGTTCCTCTGTTTACCATGTAAATATGCTGAACTTTACGCTAGAAAGTCGATGTTTGTCCAAAACGTCGGTTCATGTGCGTGTTTGATCTGCTTGTACTGTCACAATTGAATAATATAGAGACACACGAGTTATTTTTATTTTTTATTTTATCTTCTTCTTCTTCTTCTTCTTCTTCTTATTATTATTATTATTATTATTATTATTATTATTATTATTATTTTCATAATTATTATTTTCATAATTATTATTTACATTTTAGTAATAATGTTTAGTATTTCACCTGAGTGTATACGATCATTTTGGGCAATATTGATTATTCGTTTTAGAACTCGTTTTCACATTTATCAAAATCCTTATATTCGTTTATTCTGGAACACGAATAATACAGCATTAGTCATTGACAAGTCTGTCGAAACTTACACGGTTGCTTATCATGGTTAAACAGCTTGACACATCAGCTTGACGTTGACCTTCCCTTGCAAAGATAAATAAAAGTGAACCGAGCTGCGAAATCTACTCGAATGAATATGTGAGTTTCGTGCGTAAATCTGCCAATGATCTGATGTCACGTTCAACGGAAAGAAATGATCCGCCTGAATTGGCACGCCAGTTTATTTGACTCACTCGCCGGAAATGACAACGTTTACTCGTCGTAACAGCTGAACAGCCAATGTTCGAATAAGATTTACAAGCGACCATTTTGAAACAAGCGCTCTTCGTATGTCACGGTGAAAGTACAGCCATTTACTATAAATCTTCCCTGTTATGTGAACTCATCATTTACGGTGATATTAAGTGATTCTCCCGAGAGTATTTTTGTGTGTTTTTTTATTTGGCAGAGATACTAGCGACCAAATAAAATACAAAATAGATGTATATCATTACAATGCTGTGTGGCTCTTCAGAATTGTATAATTATTGCAACAAGAAATAGCAATAAAAACAGTAATATATATATATATATATATATATATATATATATATATATATATATATATATATATATATATACATATATATATATATATATATTATAATATTAGAAACTATATTTAGTATTGTTATTATCATGTTATATTTTAAATATTCTACTTTGCCTTGAGTAATTTAAAAAAAGATTTGTTTTATGTTCATGCTATCAATATATTTTAACTTAATTAATTACATATATATATATATATATATATATATATATATATATATATATATATATATGATGGAATACGTGTGTCTGCCTATTTTTTACCAGTATAACGTTCCTCATTAATTTTTGGTTTGCATTTGCCGTTGTCGTTTCGGGCCATTGTACCTACAAAATCATTTTGGTGGGGGTAATTCCATTTATAGTTATACTATTCTGAAGTCTTTATAATATTAATAACAGTTTTGAAGGTAGTAACACGGAAAATGTCTACGGCAAATACATCGACCAGTTCTAGTTCAAACACTAATAAAGAATTTAGAACAGAAATAAAAAACATACAGACACAAGTTGTCTGTCATATTAAATGAAATATATCTTGAAGAATAAGATCGACTATAAGTTAATAGAAAGTTTAACCCGTGAGAGGAAACAACAAAACATCTGATTAATTAACTGGCATCACTAAACACCAGGTGTATACATATACGCACCTGGTCAAACAAACTCTATGCATTTTTTCCTGACGATGCAGTACTGCGATAAAACACGGAAACCTCTGTGTAGGTTAATTGTTATAAATATATTTTCATAACTAACTATATATATATATATATATATATATATATATATATATATATATATATATATATATATCTAAGGGGTTGACAAAATGTATTCCGAATATTTGAGGGGGCCTGTCAGCAATGCAATAAATCGCAATTCTAGACCGCATTTCTACAAAGTGATCTACTCGGGATAATTCAGATACCTGCGGTTTAAAAAAATAAATAGCAACATTACATCAATAATACAATTCTGTTTATATTCTAGTATATTTGGAGTAATTTAAAAGAGTTTTAGGCATCATTCCCCATCTGAAATACGATTTGTGTAAAGAATTACGATCAAACTTACCATAGGGATCAAAACATAACGTTTAGTTGAACATACTTTGTTTTTAAAGAATATTTATATCGTGCAAACTGTTCTGTTCGCTGAATTAATTGTATCCATCATGGGATGAGTATTCTTTGAGTTCGGTGCATAATCAAGTGTACTCAATCATCAACAGCAACTGACAGAATAATAGTATGAGTTTGTCATGTTACCACGGCAATACATGTTTTTTTTTAAAGTGAATTTAATTCCGAAATTCCTAGTAGAAACTGGATTACTTTTTGCTTCATAATATTTACAAAATACGTTTTTTTATAAGTATGATAACTTCTTTATATAATATCTAAGTAATCTGTAGGGGCAAAGTATATTTGTTTCATAACGTGTATATATCAATTTTTAACGCGACCGCTAAATAAATAAGCAGCGGTTTACTTGAATTATTATTGTTTGAATGCAATACAAGTTGTTGACGAATTACTTAAACTATAAAAATTGTATTAATTTGAGAAGCAATGTAAAACGTATAAGCAATTTTTATATGAAACATATACACTATTTTCTTGTTATATTGAAAGGAAACTAGGATGAGTCTAGTTGCATTGTTTAGAAACACATCTCTCAGAAAATATGTCTATTCATCTGGGATAGGAATTCTATTTGTAATTGAAGATAGAGAGGAGTGTTTACAATTTATAACGCTGCGAAATATAATTACTTCGTGTGAAACTTGGTGTGAAAGCAATCTGGCTTAAGCTATTTCAAGTGAGGTTAGTGAAATTGGAGACATTTGTAAAATATAAAGAAGCAAATTGAAAAATGATTTGTTTTTTTATGTTACTTTCTTTAGAGTGCATCACGTGGCAGTTTTCTGAGTTCATGGAATACTATCACAACGATTAAGTCTATTACAATCGGATATTTATTATAAGAGGTCTGTCAAAAACGTGTCCAACTATAGGCCAGAAAGATATTATAAATACATGACGGGGTTGGGAGTCTTGTTCCCTTAAAAGTAGGCCCCTTGGAACGTGTTAATCTCGACCGTCGTGTTCTGTATTATCTTTGTTTTGCACCCTCTCAACAACGGCTGCACTCCGAGCAGTTTTAGGGCCTGCTAGAACGCTGGTCACTCTCCGCTGATGTGCGGCCATTTTTGAATCGGTCGAACCACTCCTTAATTTTGTAACACATTGAATCTTCTTCAAACACCTGCTGAATCTAACGCGACGGCAGAGATGAACCCTTTTGTAAAAAAATACTGACAGAGGTGTTTCCGGCAGTGGAAGGGTCCGTTGGCTTAATGTGTGTACTTTGAAGGTGATTAATGTCCCAACCTCGTCACGTATTTGAAATATTGTTTTCTAGATTAAAGTCAGATACTTTTTACACATACCTCGTATATATTATTATTCATATTTTCCTTCATTTTTTTTAACTAAACGCGTTAACAAAATATGACCCTATTACCTGCACTCAGGATTAATTTACTATTTTCATTATTAGTGTTATCGCCGTATTTATAGATTGTATGTTATGTATACTAACAGGTTAAAAGAATAGGCAGATACGTTAACCACTGAAACTGGGTTGCTACTGCTGATTGGCGGCTGATGACAACTGGGTATAACACATGTCATCCACGGTAGTAATTTTTTGAAACATCAATAATAAAATACTCTCGACAGTAAAGTGACCTTTTGTTAAGAAAAATCGATTGTCCAAAATGTTGAGGGAACATCAAGGACAGAAATACATTTAATGCAAATTATTAACGGTACAACAATAAATTAATTATTTACAGATGACTGAAGCGGAAGGGGCAATATATCACACATCAAACTGATTTAAAGTAAAAGGACCTGGATTCGTATCCGGCTGCGATTTGTTTATACATAAGCATTAGCCACCAGTGTTCGAACAACGTAATTCTCTTATTGGATAAAGTAAATCAAATGAGAGGATTATGAACCAGTATTATATTGCCCGGGATCACATGCTGAGCAACAGCACCCTAAGGAGGTCAAATATTTAATGGCCGAAGCGACCCCCATTTTAAGGTATAAATACGCGTTTTACTAAGGCAATAAATTGTAATATACTTTGTATATTTGAATCTCGTGGCTCGTGACAAAGTTTTTTGGTTGCGTCAACGGTGTTAATATTGACGCAGCCAACGAGAACATGTTACAAGCCCTATACGAAGCTAATGGTGTTAGGGTATCGCACGTTTTATATAAAAGAGAAAAAAATAAAGCGCGATTGATTTTACAAGGGATGTGGATAATACAATCTATTTTCTAATCCAACTTTGCTAAGCAACTTTTAATCATCATACATTTCGTAAACACATTAAATATAATATCATCATTTGTATTGTGATTTTGATAATATGGCGACATTATCGCAAACCGCACGCATCAAAGAAATTGAACACGCTGGAAATACACAGAAAGTCGAAGAAGATGTAGTAATATTCTACAAAATCGGCTTTCGCGGCTTTTTGGCCAAGATCAAAGTGTAGTATCTGTTCTGATGGATACTGCACGCTGTCCTGTGCAGTTTTATGAGGTCCACCCTCCCAAGCTTTGCCTCCCCTCTTTGGGGAGGGGTAAGTTTATTGCTTACTATCTGGGGCGCCACTACCGGGGAATGCCGACGGAGCTGCCCTGGAAATTTTTAAATGGCCAGAGTGCTCACCTCTCGAGCGCTGGCTTATCTAATCCCACTTTCCCGACCTTGTGTCACATCTTACCTTGTGAGAGGTAGGTAAATAAAATCGGCTTTCTCGGCCTTTTGGCCAAGATCAAAATGTAGTATCTGTTCCGATGGATACTGTACTCCATAGACAGGTATCGTCTTGAGCTTCGGGGCTTGATTAACGCCGGTGTATGGGACGATCCTGTGCAGTTCTAGGAAATCCACCCTCTCAGGCTTTGCCTCCCCTTCTTTGGGGAGGAGTAAGTTTATTGCTTAATGCCTGCGGCGCCTTTACCGGGGAATGCTGACGGGGATGCTCAGGAAATATTTAATTGCCAGAGTGATCACTTTCTCGGGCGCTGGCTTTTCAAGTCCCACTTTCCCGACCCGACCTTGGGGCACATCTTACCTTGTAAAAGTAAGATAAAACTGGCCTTGTGCCTAACCTCCTTGGGGGTAAGTTTTTTTTTCTACAAGGTTGTTTGAAACTGATCGTCGCAAGAAAACCAAATGTTATTTTATCAAAATATTGATATAAAATAACGGAAGCGAAAAAAAAAATTATATTTATGTTAAAAATGGACAAATAAATGGTTTAACTTGTACGCATAGATATATATTTTTAAGACACATATTGTTTCATTTGATATTTGATGAGATATACGTTTGTAAATATTTGAAATTGTTCTTTGGGAAGATAAAACACGATAAATATTCAAATAAGCTAAAATATGTGAGCCTATCAATATTGTTTGTTTTTTATCATTAAACATGTTATATTTTCATTGTTTTGTTTTTATTGGAAAATTAATGTAAGTTCTCAGATCGTGCGGAATCCGGTCAGATAATTAGAATAAAATAATAGTAATAATACAAAAAATGAGTTGCTTGTCAGATTTTTCTTTTAAATAAGTTTTGATATCTTTGAAGTCTTTATAAATATGTAAAAAACGATACTTTTGACAAAAAGCAATATCTATTTTCAATAATGTCACTTTGTTCAAAGGAACCGAAAGAATGAAACAACAAACATAATAACAGTAACGCATTCAATGATGTCACTTTGTTCTTGTTACACCGGCCGTTCTAACAGAAGAGAAACTACACCGGTTCTCACTATAAATTGTGCGAGTAAACATCACCAGAGAGAAAAGGGCATTATTGTAACTGTCTAGCTGAGTTCCAGTCAGTTTCCTTACCTTTGTACCTTTTATGGTAATACACTTGTTATCTGAACCCAACCTCGACTTGACTTCTTCTTTTTACTGTTGGACTACTTCACAACAGTTCTAGAGAACCGAAAGAATGAAACAACAACCGTAATAACAGTAACGCATAAACGGAAGGTACATATAGGTTAGAATTAGGTACATATAGGTTAGGGTTAGGTACATATAGGTTAGGGTTAGGTACATATAGGTTGCTTGTAAAAATATAACACAGCTTTATGAAAAAAAACTATATTTTATATCCGCGATGCTCAGGAATTAACTTAATCCCATAAAACTTTAGATAATAAGCCTCAACTAAATATAAAACCAGAAAAATATGATTTCTCTAGATATTTCATTAAAACCGCTGGCTTTTTTTCGAAGAATCATTAATGAATTCTAGTGGATATAATTTAAGTATTAACTTACAGGAATAACTCAGTTATTTAATTTAAATAAGTGTTCTCTTACGACAAATGATTGACTGTTATAAAGAAACGGAAATGCATTCTATATGATTTAATAAAATCACAGAAAGAATTTCATGATTGTAGTTTTTAAAAAATATACCATTTTATTACAGGAAGTTATTCATATAAATATGGTTTTATAATAACAGGAATTAATAATTACAATAGTGTATGTAAATAAATAATTGTTTCTAAATTAGATTTTAATATCACGATTTGAATAATGAGAATATGCGACTAATTTATATATATATATATATATATATATATATATATATATATATAGTGTATTAAGGCAGTATTTTCTCATGAATCAAAACATTGTAAAAATAAAAGTATAGGTGTTTTAATTTTTCAATTTTTCTGGTGGTCTTTTTTGTATTCAAATTTTAAAAACATCAATAGGGTTCACATATATCACGAACGTTTTCGATTCTTCGTCAATTCATCCTTAGGTGTCAAAAGCAAATGAACAAAAAGCTGGAGAAAGTAGAGAAATTAAAAAAAAACACCGGAGAAACGCACATAGAACGTTTTCGCATTGATTTAAGACACATTCTGATATTATTTATTCCGAAACCAATTTAAAAAAATTAAAAACACTGAAAGCTATCTAGTTAAAACACAACCACCTTAAATTAATAACATCACATATGAAACCAGTTGTAATATTTAAAAATGCTAAACGTAATGCGATTTTTTTCTGATATGCCATTCAGCGTTGCTGAATTTAAATCGTCAACGACTTCCTGGAACAATGCAAACACGTTTTCTGTGCGTTTGTCTACTGGCTTTTTAAGATTCTCTTCTTTCTCCAGCTTGTTAGTTCATTTGCTTTTGCCACCTGAAGATGCTTCGACGAAGAATCGAAAACGTTCGTGAAACCTTAAAAACCTATGGAACATTTATTAATGTATTTGATTTTAATACAAACAGACCATCGGAAAAATTGAAAAATAAAAAAGGTTAATTAAACACACGAAGTCTGTTATTTTTAACAACGTTTGCATTACTATATATATATATATATATATATATATATATATATGTACATATAACTATAAAACATTTCTACAGCTCCTGATATCTCCTATTGTTAAACGTGTGACAACATAATAGCGGTTATTACTGAGTACATGTGTATATTTACGAACCTAGTGATGAAAAACTTAAGTAAATGGATAATCAGACATGTAGCTTGAAGAAGTACATCAAACATAGATGCCAGGGAACTGCTACTGTATTCGTATCGAGGTTATCTATCTATCTATCTATGTATCTATCTATCTATCTATCTATCTATCTATCTATCTATCTATCTATCTATCTATCTCTCTCTCTCTCTATATATATATATATATATATATATATATATGTAAAGGAGTAAGGCTACCAACATTTGTAGAATGTTTTTTTCAACATTTATTTATTATTTTGTTGTTTTTTTCAACATTTATTTATTATTTTACCATTTTATGATTTTATATATAACGCGTTTCAAGCGGTGGCCCGCTTTCATCAGATATGAAAATCCATTTGAAGAAATGTCTTTCGATTCGAGCAAATGTTGTTTTATTTGTTTTTGCGCATGCGTGGGTTTGCGGGTGTGTGGGTATCTTTGATTTTTATTTTTATTTTTTATTTGTCATTTTTCCTGTTTCTCTTGGTCAAGTGCGTGTTACTCATCCATGATCCATCGGTCATCTTAGCCTTCTAGGGTGCGGGAGATTTTCTTTTGAAATTTGATACTTTTTATTGCTTTTTGTCTCCAAAAGTTGAAGTGGTGTCTGCGTGCGTGTGTGTCCGTATGTGCGGTCTGATCTTGAGTCTTGTGAATAGGTGGGCGATACATACACACACACACACACAAACACGCACACACACACCCATGCGCGCGCACCCACAGGCGTGTGGTTATAGTGACAGAGAGGGGGATAAAGGTTGAATTATATACACATACATACATATACACACACACACACATATATATATATATATATATATATATATATATATATACACATACATACATACATACACACACACACATACATATACACACATATTTGCAAAAGATAAATTAATGCAAACGGTCCAAATAGATTTGAACTTGGTTTGGCCGATTTCATAGTTCGGTATTTTATGTGCAAATTTAATGTCTATTGTAAATGATTCATTTAACACAAGTTGCTATTTGACTCATAGCTGTGTAGAAGTGCGCAATAAGAAGTTATGTACTAATATTATCTTCCTTGAATAAGAATTTTCCAGTCTATAGATAACTATAAATAGTTATTTATGTTTGTACTTAACTAGAGGTGGATAAAGTGTGATCAAAGTGTGTGTTGTTAGAGTTATGATCTGTTTAATGTTGGATTAAATTTAAGTATGAAGTTTTTTTCTTGTGTTAGTAAGTAAGTGTAGTCTTGGCTTTGGAAAATTGGCATTATTTTGAATTTTCCTCCGCTGCATGAGTGCACATGTTGGGAGACGAATAATTTACGGTTTTCTTTGATTTTAATGTTGCTTTTATGTAAAGATACTCTATTGTTAAATGTTTTCGTCGCACCTATATAAGCTTCATTACATGTTGTACATTCTAGCACATAGACAACGTTCCTGGAGGTGCAGTTAAGGTCTTTTTTTATTGTGAATGTTTGTGTTGGGTTTTTAAATGTGTATGAGTTCCCCTCCATTATTATGTCACAGACCCCACATCTTTCCTTGTTGCATTTTGTGACCCCTTGTATTGTGTGTTGGTTGAGTTTAGATGAGGTTAAAATTTGTTTGAGGTTTTTCGGTTGGCGTTTGCTTTTTATTATTTTTGTTGTTTTTAATATGTCGTTTAGTTTGTTGTTATGGTTGAGTAGGGTTAGGTTTCTTGTTATTTCTGTGAATAATTCTGGATTGTTTTTGTTGTGTGTAGAGATGTATGCCAATATTTGTTCTTTGTTTCGTTTTTTTGGGATTCGTAATTGTTCTAATGGAATGTTTTCTGCTAGTTCTATACCTTTATGTATTATTTGTAGCGGGTATCCTCTTCTTTTTAAAGTTTTCCGTAGTTCCTCCAGTCGGACAATCCGGAGGTCTTTGTCACTGACTATAGTACAGATCCTGCGTGCTAGGGAGTAGGGTATAGATTTTAGGCAGCTTTTGGGGTGATGGCTTCTAAAATGGAGATATTGTTGGGTGTCTGTGGGTTTGTGGTAGATGTCTGTGATTATGTGAGTGTTTTTAATTTTAATCAATACATCTAAGAAGGGTAGTTCTGTTTGACTGTGTTCAATGGTGAATTTAATCTTGGGGTGTAGGTTCTGTAGTATGTTGTGTAATTTATTGATGTCCCCCCATGTGGGTTCCCAGAGGATAAAACAATCATCCAGGTATCTTTTCCAAGATTTTATGAAGAGAGTTTGAATATTCTGTCCATATATGTCTTCTATCTTTTCATATAAGATCTTCTCTAGGTAGGCTAGTGTTAGGGTGGCATATGTTGGTGCCATTTTGGTTCCCATTGCTGTACCTAGAATCTGGATGTAGTTTTTGTTATTAAACTCAAAGGAGTTGTTGTTGAGAATAATGTCTATGCTGTCGAGGATGAATTGTTTGGTGAATCTGTGGTGTAGTATTTGTGGGTGTTTGTCCATCCAGTGTGATATTGCGTGTTTACCTAAGTCATGGGGAATGTTGCTATATAAGCTGCTGACGTCAAATGTAACTAATGGTGTCCCGGGATTTACTATTTGTGGTAAGGAGCCTAGGAAGTGTATGTCGTCTCTTATGTAGCTTTTGACTTGATCGGTGAATGGTTGTAGTAATATGTCAATTAAGTTACTCAGTCTGCTTGTTGGGCATGATGGTCCTGCTACTATGGGTCTAAATGTAAGGTCACTAGGACTCGGGACACTAATATATTCTGATGCCTGTGTGTTGATGGCATTCCTTATCTCATTTGATTTATGTATCTTAGGTAGTCCGTAGAAGTTGTTTGTTTTAATCATGAAGTTTGTTAGGAAATCTTTTTCTTTTTTTGTTAGTATATTATTGTATGTTGTGCAAAGTTTTGTGATTTTTGAAATGGTGTTGTTATCAATGTTGGTGCTAATTGATTTGTAGTAATCATTGTTTTCTAGTACCTCTGTAATTTTCGATTTATAGTAATGTTTGTCCATGATGACTACCGCACTGCCTTTGTCAGCTTCTTTTATAATTATGTTATTATTATTTAGGATGTTATCTAGTGCTTGGTTTTGTTTAGATGTTAGGTTACTGGTAGGTTTAGTTTTACTCTGAGGGTTGATGTTCCATAGGTTTTCAAAGTAGGTGTTTAGTTCTTTCGTATTGTTGTGTTTGTTAGGGAAATATGTTGATTTGTTTCTCACTAATGACTGATCTGTTTTGTTATCTTTATTGTTTAGTGTTTCTATTAGTCTAAATTTGCGTTCAAATTCTTTAAGGTCCTTCCTCAGTTCCGTGATATTACTTTTGGGAGTCGGGCAGAATTTGAGGCCTAATTTTAGTATTTCTATTTCCTCCTTTGTAAATGTGTATGTGGATAAATTGATAATTTTGGGTTTTAAATTGTCTAATCTGGGATTGTTGTCCGGGGAGGGGTTTCTAAAAAATGAGGATGAGTGTTGTTTGTTTCGTTGATTTGAGGAGTTGTTGAAGAGTGATTGCTTTCTATATATTGTGTGTGTTTTAGAGGATTGTGTTGGTTTCTGGCAAAATTGGTGTCGTGCGTGTTGTTATAATTGGCGTTGTGTGTGTTGTTATAAGGGTTTATTTTGGTATATTTGAATGTGTTATTGTTGTGAGTTAGTTGTTTCGGGTTGGGGTATCTTGGTAGAGGTTCTTGATGGTGGACGTAGTTGTGGGGTCTGTATTGTTGTGTAAGTTTATGTCTGTAGGAATTGTTATATGGTTGTTTTGTTTGATGATGTGGGTAGTGTTTGGAGTATTTCGATTGTATCCATTGGTGTGTTGGGTGGTTGTAGGGTCTGTTTTGTTGTGTGTGGTAGGGTGGGAGGTTGTTGTATGAAGGTTTCATCTGTTGGTGTGGTGGGTGTGGGTAATTGTTGTAAGGTTTACTTGGGTGATTTTGGTAGGGGTTGTTGAGTAAGGGTATTTTGTGGTGGTTTGTTGGTGTGGTGTGGGGTGTATGATAGGTTTTTTTTATTGTATTGGTCGGTGTGGGTGGAAGTATTTAGGTTTGTATTGTGTTGGCCCGTATTCGTAAGGGTTAGTGTATGGTTGAGGTGTATGTGTGTTTATGTTGTATTTGTTGTGTGTATGTGTGTGAGTGTGGTTGCGGGGTGAGTTTAATGAAGATTTGGATTGAGACTGTTGAGAGGGGTGGGTAAGTGATATGGGTATATTTATGTTGTTTCCTTGTGAGTAACTGGATCTGTTGTGTAAGTATGTTTGTGTGTGGTATGTGTTTTTCTTCTTACCTCTGTTTTGTGTTATCCACTGGTTTTGTGTATGTCGTGTGTGGGTATTTTCCATTGGGTCTTGTTCTGGGTTGTTGTTTTGGTTCATGTATGATGTTTGTTCTGTCTTTTCTTTATCGGGTAGGTTTCTTAGCCAGGATATTTTTCTTTGGACAATATTCCTGGATTTTTCTTCCTCCTCTTTGCATACGGATTCCCAAAGTTCTGATAGGAATTGATGAGTTTCCGTGGGGCATGTTTCTTTGATTTGAGTGGAAATTTTGTTGTCGATTTCCGTGTATTTTTGTGTGAAGTGTATTTTGTTGTCTTCTTGTATGTCGATTTGGGCTTGTAGTTTGGATATGTTTAGGGCTTTTTTTTATTCTTTTTTGTTCTTCCGTGTCCTGTGGGTTTATTTTTTCTCGGAATTTTTTTTGGATGAATTGTTCCTCCATCTCCAGAAATGTTTTATATGTGGATGCGGTATCACTACTTTTTATTGCATGGTAGAAAGCCATTTTCCTTAGTTTTAGGAGGGCTCCCCATATTTGGAGGTTTTGTTCTTTCGTTTTTAACGATTCCTCCTGGATATATGCTAGTCTGTAGTGTTCTATGAATTCGTGCTGGGGTGCAAGTAGTTGTATAATTGTTTCTTTGAAGTTGTCTTGTTCCTTGTTTTGTTGATTGGATAAAAGATGAAGAACCGTATCCACTTTCTCGTTGAGTTTTCGTAATTCTTCCTCGAGAAGTTCTTGTTTGTTGTTGTGGATTTTCTGGAGTTCCAGTAGGTCTTCCAAGGATTTTTTACTTGTTGGTGGCATTCTCTCGTTGTAGTTATATATAGAAAAGAGGGTAGTGCAGTATTAGTGCGGTTCCAACGAGAGAAAAGTATATATGTAAAGGAGTAAGGCTACCAACATTTGTAGAATGTTTTTTTCAACATTTATTTATTATTTTGTTGTTTTTTTCAACATTTATTTATTATTTTACCATTTTATGATTTTATATATAACGCGTTTCAAGCGGTGGCCCGCTTTCATCAGATATGAAAATCCATTTGAAGAAATGTCTTTCGATTCGAGCAAATGTTGTTTTATTTGTTTTTGCGCATGCGTGGGTTTGCGGGTGTGTGGGTATCTTTGATTTTTATTTTTATTTTTTATTTGTCATTTTTCCTGTTTCTCTTGGTCAAGTGCGTGTTACTCATCCATGATCCATCGGTCATCTTAGCCTTCTAGGGTGCGGGAGATTTTCTTTTGAAATTTGATACTTTTTATTGCTTTTTGTCTCCAAAAGTTGAAGTGGTGTCTGCGTGCGTGTGTGTCCGTATGTGCGGTCTGATCTTGAGTCTTGTGAATAGGTGGGCGATACATACACACACACACACACAAACACGCACACACACACCCATGCGCGCGCACCCACAGGCGTGTGGTTATAGTGACAGAGAGGGGGATAAAGGTTGAATTATATACACATACATACATATACACACACACACACATATATATATATATATATATATATATATATATATATATATATATACACATACATACATACATACACACACACACATACATATACACACATATTTGCAAAAGATAAATTAATGCAAACGGTCCAAATAGATTTGAACTTGGTTTGGCCGATTTCATAGTTCGGTATTTTATGTGCAAATTTAATGTCTATTGTAAATGATTCATTTAACACAAGTTGCTATTTGACTCATAGCTGTGTAGAAGTGCGCAATAAGAAGTTATGTACTAATATTATCTTCCTTGAATAAGAATTTTCCAGTCTATAGATAACTATAAATAGTTATTTATGTTTGTACTTAACTAGAGGTGGATAAAGTGTGATCAAAGTGTGTGTTGTTAGAGTTATGATCTGTTTAATGTTGGATTAAATTTAAGTATGAAGTTTTTTTCTTGTGTTAGTAAGTAAGTGTAGTCTTGGCTTTGGAAAATTGGCATTATTTTGAATTTTCCTCCGCTGCATGAGTGCACATGTTGGGAGACGAATAATTTACGGTTTTCTTTGATTTTAATGTTGCTTTTATGTAAAGATACTCTATTGTTAAATGTTTTCGTCGCACCTATATAAGCTTCATTACATGTTGTACATTCTAGCACATAGACAACGTTCCTGGAGGTGCAGTTAAGGTCTTTTTTTATTGTGAATGTTTGTGTTGGGTTTTTAAATGTGTATGAGTTCCCCTCCATTATTATGTCACAGACCCCACATCTTTCCTTGTTGCATTTTGTGACCCCTTGTATTGTGTGTTGGTTGAGTTTAGATGAGGTTAAAATTTGTTTGAGGTTTTTCGGTTGGCGTTTGCTTTTTATTATTTTTGTTGTTTTTAATATGTCGTTTAGTTTGTTGTTATGGTTGAGTAGGGTTAGGTTTCTTGTTATTTCTGTGAATAATTCTGGATTGTTTTTGTTGTGTGTAGAGATGTATGCCAATATTTGTTCTTTGTTTCGTTTTTTTGGGATTCGTAATTGTTCTAATGGAATGTTTTCTGCTAGTTCTATACCTTTATGTATTATTTGTAGCGGGTATCCTCTTCTTTTTAATGTTTTCCGTAGTTCCTCCAGTCGGACAATCCGGAGGTCTTTGTCACTGACTATAGTACAGATCCTGCGTGCTAGGGAGTAGGGTATAGATTTTAGGCAGCTTTTGGGGTGATGGCTTCTAAAATAGAGATATTGTTGGGTGTCTGTGGGTTTGTGGTAGATGTCTGTTATTATGTGAGTGTTTTTAATTTTAATCAATACATCTAAGAAGGGTAGTTCTGTTTGACTGTGTTCAATGGTGAATTTAATCTTGGGGTGTAGGTTCTGTAGTATGTTGTGTAATTTATTGATGTCCCCCCATGTGGGTTCCCAGAGGATAAAACAATCATCCAGGTAGCACGCAGGATCTGTACTATAGTCAGTGACAAAGACCTCCGGATTGTCCGACTGGAGGAACTACGGAAAACTTTAAAAAGAAGAGGATACCCGCTACAAATAATACATAAAGGTATAGAACTAGCAGAAAACATTCCATTAGAACAATTACGAATCCCAAAAAAACGAAACAAAGAACAAATATTGGCATACATCTCTACACACAACAAAAACAATCCAGAATTATTCACAGAAATAACAAGAAACCTAACCCTACTCAACCATAACAACAAACTAAACGACATATTAAAAACAACAAAAATAATAAAAAGCAAACGCCAACCGAAAAACCTCAAACAAATTTTAACCTCATCTAAACTCAACCAACACACAATACAAGGGGTCACAAAATGCAACAAGGAAAGATGTGGGGTCTGTGACATAATAATGGAGGGGAACTCATACACATTTAAAAACCCAACACAAACATTCACAATAAAAAAAGACCTTAACTGCACCTCCAGGAACGTTGTCTATGTGCTAGAATGTACAACATGTAATGAAGCTTATATAGGTGCGACGAAAACATTTAACAATAGAGTATCTTTACATAAAAGCAACATTAAAATCAAAGAAAACCGTAAATTATTCGTCTCCCAACATGTGCACTCATGCAGCGGAGGAAAATTCAAAATAATGCCAATTTTCCAAAGCCAAGACTACACTTACTTACTAACACAAGAAAAAAACTTCATACTTAAATTTAATCCAACATTAAACAGATCATAACTCTAACAACACACACTTTGATCACACTTTATCCACCTCTAGTTAAGTACAAACATAAATAACTATTTATAGTTATCTATAGACTGGAAAATTCTTATTCAAGGAAGATAATATTAGTACATAACTTCTTATTGCGCACTTCTACACAGCTATGAGTCAAATAGCAACTTGTGTTAAATGAATCATTTACAATAGACATTAAATTTGCACATAAAATACCGAACTATGAAATCGGCCAAACCAAGTTCAAATCTATTTGGACCGTTTGCATTAATTTATCTTTTGCAAATATGTGTGTATATGTATGTGTGTGTGTGTATGTATGTATGTATGTGTATATATATATATATATATATGTGTGTGTGTGTGTGTATATGTATGTATGTGTATATAATTCAACCTTTATCCCCCTCTCTGTCACTATAACCACACGCCTGTGGGTGCGCGCGCATGGGTGTGTGTGTGCGTGTTTGTGTGTGTGTGTGTGTATGTATCGCCCACCTATTCACAAGACTCAAGATCAGACCGCACATACGGACACACACGCACGCAGACACCACTTCAACTTTTGGAGACAAAAAGCAATAAAAAGTATCAAATTTCAAAAGAAAATCTCCCGCACCCTAGAAGGCTAAGATGACCGATGGATCATGGATGAGTAACACGCACTTGACCAAGAGAAACAGGAAAAATGACAAATAAAAAATAAAAATAAAAATCAAAGATACCCACACACCCGCAAACCCACGCATGCGCAAAAACAAATAAAACAACATTTGCTCGAATCGAAAGACATTTCTTCAAATGGATTTTCATATCTGATGAAAGCGGGCCACCGCTTGAAACGCGTTATATATAAAATCATAAAATGGTAAAATAATAAATAAATGTTGAAAAAAACAACAAAATAATAAATAAATGTTGAAAAAAACATTCTACAAATGTTGGTAGCCTTACTCCTTTACATATATACTTTTCTCTCGCTGGAACTGCACTAATACTGCACTACCCTCTTTTCTATATATATATATATATATACATATATATATATATATATATATATGTATATATACCTATATACATATGCCTCTCTCTCTCTCTCTCTATATATATATATATATATATATATATATATATATATATATATATATATATATCTCGGCAGCAAGTCATTTTTTATACACGCGTCGTTAAAGACCGAAAGCGCTAGAGGAATGGCCCACGATACAACGTGAGGTGCCATACACTACCAATTAACACCTGAAACCGACGAATAGCTCGCCGCGTCGAGAAATTAACAAGAAAGATAGCGGAAAGAGAAATCTCCGTTGTCTTTAACGACGCGTATATATATATATATATATATATATATATATATATATATATATATATATATATATATATATATGATACCATTATTTGATTGCGCAATTACGCTTTCAACAATTTATATAGAAAACTAATGAAATCTTGTGCACTTTAAAATCGATTCTACGAAAATGGTAGTTGATTCATGTTGGAATGGATGAGAATATTCTGATGTAAGTTTAAAATGAATATATTTCAGTGCAGAAAATTATATATATTTTAGAGTTTACAAATAAATAACATACATATTCTTTTTAAATAAAACTTGGTTATTTCAGTAAAGCACTACTTCTGGTGTGGCTGTTCACTGTCCAAACATTCTGATAAAATCGAGCCAAATTTTCTGTTTGACAGAGAGTGGATAAAAGCGTTGCCTACAATATATTCTCAAGTAACTTATACTGCGCGTTAGTTCTATTACTGATGAAGTAATTAAAAATAACAATAAAATATAAATACGAGCTAGCTAAACCACATGGAATTTAATTAGATAAGTTTATTCCGATAGTTTAAATAAAGAGTTTAGTTCGGAATTCTTAAAGGTTTAATGAATAGAACAAAAGTTGCCTGGAGAAGGCCGGACGTTTTATGACCGAACTATATTGATGTAAACAACAACCAGATTAAGTACAACATTCCCGTAAATGATGTCATATTTTCATACAGTTCAAAACACATTGGTAGAAAATAGTTCGTGTTGTCGCTGTTTCACGCGCACGCACTACCAAACATAGATACGTGTTTTCACGCTTGTCTAATGCTTTCGATCATCTGTTTTCTACAGACAAGTCGTTAAAGATTATTTGATAAGCCTAATGTATTGTTGAGAAGTCTCAAAGCAATTTTGTTTCTTAGTTTATGAGCATTAGTTAAAACAGAATTCTCCTAACACAGTTACACCTTCATATAACTATACACTAATCGGAATGCAACCTTTTATTATTTACCAAGAATGATAATTTGTCTGTTCTTAGTAATTTCTGTACCCTCTCTAGATACCCTGTCGGATGGCTGATTGACCTCATGTAAACATAAATTCATATCTCATTTTTTCTGAGGCAAAAAACGTATTTACCCCCTTCTAGCAAGATCCAAAATAATATCTAGATTGCTAAATCTAAAGAGGGTAGCCTCCAACATATTATGGCCTCTTTGTAAATGGGAAAGCCTTGCCGAAATTCTCCGGCGGCCTAAACAGGGAATACTGATTGGGCCGATCATGTAAAATCATGGACTCTTCAAATTAAAACAATTATTCTCGAACCATCCCTGCATCTTTCGACGAACTACATTTTCTATACCATAAAAATATACTTTTTCCTAAGTCTACACTATATATGAGACAAATAAATAGGGGCCAACATGACATTCATCACATAAATTTAAGTATTGTCACAGTTAATTCTTAAACATTCAGACGTTTCATACTCATGCAGACTATTACGCAAAATCTTAATTTTATTAACAATTCTCCGTGTGTTTTGCGCTATAATCTGTTTTTTATTGCTGACTTCTTCTCGACAATCGCGTTTTATTCTGATATTTTATATTTAACGCATCCACGGACCTTCTCTTTTTACTACTAGCTATATCTGATGTTCTAAACGAGTACACACATTTTATGTGTTGGTTTAGTATTACTGAGCTATTTCTGTGCTTTTGAGATCACTCAGTTGTGTATCCTTGGTTTCTACGACAAAAATAATTATTACTTGATAGAGTACAGTGTGCGCTTAGACTATTTACTCAAGTAAGGCGATCTACAATACTTTTGTATTAAGTCAACTGATGTATCATCTTGGATAAGGAGTCAGATCAGTCGACACAACTATAACAAGTAAAACTCGTCGTGAACAATAACACACGTTTATTAGAAATACTTATTTAAAAACTATAAATGAGCCAGTTGTGTTTTCTTTAATTACAAAGAATATGTACTCTTCAAATAACTAGATTCTTTCTCAGATTTAGACGATAATCATCGCTTCAAATGTGTATACACACTAATATTTTTCAAATAATTATTTCATGCATCTTAACTGAAATAATATTGCATAAGCACTCATAGTGTTACATTATGTGTGTATACTTAAATACAACAAAGTGACGAAACATACAGGTTATTTAGACAATTAATAATTATAAAACTTATTATTTTGTACATAAATGGTTGTAGGTGTAGTATTAAGCCGGTTTCGGTTACTAGAAAAATTAGTAAAAATTATTTGCAAATATAAAACTTCTAGTTTGTTTAATAAATGCTTATAAAAACAATTCAAATAATTAAGCAGAATGTAATAATATGATAAATATTGCCGTCACATTTGTAAACAGAGCTACGGTTTCGAATAAGTTATTTCTCGGTTAGTTCATTTTTGTAGCCATTGAAGTCATCCATAGAATATTAGAAGAAACATTAGTAAAAAGAATCCTGTAACTTCTTTGAATATGTCAAGACGAATGCTGTCGACTATCACGCCTCGAATTGTGTCTTCGAAAGTGTTTATCTTTGTATATTGATCATTTCGATTAAACTTGTTTTTACTATAAAGAATGTCAGTTTTATTTGTTAGCTGTCAAACAATATTTTCTTTACACTCATTTTAAGTTATGTTAAACCAATAGTAATTTTGGATCGTCTCGATGAATGACTAAATCTAATTAAAAATATACGCTTTGCTAATCTATATAAATCTATACGATATACTACAAGTATTATTTCAAAAACAATTATAAGTGCAGAAAGAACTATAAAACAATACAGGATTACACTTATACAAATAATTGTAATGAATGGCCAACTTCAGGGTAAAAAAAGGATTTATAATCGTAAATAAGTGCATGGAGTTTAATTGTGACGACATATTTCGAAGATTTAAAAAAAATAACTTTATATTTTACTCGTCAACGTGATACAAAATATTTGGTTTAAATAATAATACGCATTATTTATATACTTTTCCAAAATCGAATGGAACGGCATAAGTTTAATTATCTCGCCTTTATCAATTCTACGTGATAATCGTTTTATTTATTTAAAAATATTAAGGCAACATGATAAAATGGGTGTGTACCTCTCAGTAAAAATGTCTTCATCAACTTGTAAAAAATATATCAATACATTTATTAGTTCCGTATAGTTTTATAGACTGCTACAAGGGAAATAACTCGTGAATACCCATCAGACTACTTTCAAATGTTTTCAGTTGATATTCACTTGCGATATGAAAATGCATAAAGCACACTTAACAAAAGCGCGTGCATAGAATTGCGACTGAAATATTTCATCTATTTACTATTGTACATTAAAAATAGTTACACAATGAAGTAAATAATTGCGCAAATGCTTTGCTTACATGTTGACGATAATTATAATCTATCTTTGAAAATGAATTATCTCTTTTTGAACGCGATAACTTCTGATACATATATGATTATTGGTGTAAATAACTTTGTAATCCGTCATAACAAAAATGAAAAATAAAATTATGCCAGGTTACGAAAAATAATAATAACACTAAGCATGAAGGTCAAACACAGATGTCCATATTGTTTGGCTTTACACAGAAACCCATACAGCAACACACGCACATTTATATATATATATATATATATATATATATATATATATATATATATATATATGTATATATATATATATATATGTATATATATATATATATATATATATAAATCATCTTACACTTTAAAAAACAAAAAAAGCAAAACATATTTCTCATAATAAGTTATCACTTACATTAGTTTGACTGTAAAGTTGATTTTTAATAGACTGTCAGTTTAAGATTTGTATTGCTTCTTCAAACTTAATATGTGACGAATTAGCAGACCTATCTCTGATACATTCAGATTAATTTGTGGGTTCCTGCATTCGGTGTATCATTTCCTCCTCCCATGTGTCTGCCTTCAAAATAAAATTATTTCCAAATCTTCACTTTTTCTGAAGACGTTCGTCAACACGAATGAAACCGGTGAAATCTCTTGTTTTTGTTTTTCTCCTGCACTTCAACCTGTTTTCCGTTTTCCATTTTTCACACATAACACGCATATATATATATATATATATATATATATATATATATATATATATATATATATAAGTTGTCTATTTACACAGATTAGTGTAAATATGTGTTAGCTACAGTCGTATGCGGCTTAGTATATTACGTTGAGGTTGTTGGGATTTTCATTCTAACAACTTGCCTTCAGAAGATACGCCAAGGAATGTCTTTCCTAAAATATGTATGCCATATAAAATCGACAATATGTCTATAAATAAGTAAATAATTATACTAAATAAGTATACAGCTATAATTGTTATTAGACACTATCATATAAACATACTGATACTCATTCAAAAGTATCGAACATTGAATATTTAATATCGCTTGGTCATGAAAAAGAAATAAACACTAGATATTGTCTCCTAATTTTACTTGTCATACCTAAATATTTTTCTGAAGTAACATGCCACATCTCACATCTATTCTTCTCCCGGAATATCGACTGAAACGATAATATAATAGCGAGAGAGAATAGATATTGATAACAAGATGTGTATATATAAATAGAATAGGCAAAGCAACAGAAAAGGTTTACATTTTGTTATATAATTTTGAAATTTTAAAATATTTAAAGAGTATTTTCTGAGATAAAAAATAAATAGTTGATCTCTCTTGCCAATATAACTAATGTTAGAGGTTAAGATATAGATAGAACACATGTTAGGATGCAATGGATACTTGAGAAACAACATTAAAAGAAACACGAATATATCAAATAGAAACTATTCTTTAAAAGCTGAACCCGAAAACAAATAGTAAACACATTTAAATACAGGAATAAATCATTAAAAAGTAGGTTTACCGGTTTCGTTTTGATCAACGAATGTCATCCGAAAAAGTTAAGATTTTAAATGTATTCGATAACGATA
Organism: Sepiola atlantica; assembly: GCA_963556195.1. Classification (NCBI taxonomy): domain Eukaryota; kingdom Metazoa; phylum Mollusca; class Cephalopoda; order Sepiida; family Sepiolidae; genus Sepiola; species Sepiola atlantica. The sequence continues at coordinate 37,583,081 of OY744555.1, forward strand.
AGAACATAGGAAAACGATGAACGCACAACGGATTTTACTGAAAAAAAGAAAGAATATGAAACGCGTGCGGCAGACATTTAAATGGGAAAAGGGGAAAGAAAGAAAAAAGTAGACAAAAGGAATGAAATTGAAAATAGATGAAATATCGTAAAAATAGAAAATTGTATTTAACCGTGATCACAGTTTTTTAAGCATTAGCGTGATTCATTGCATTGTTCTAGTGCGATTCTTGCAATGCGTTTGCCTAAAGAACAAGATACGAGTCTCAGGTTTATGTTAGATGGGATGAATAAAGTATTATAGCGTGGTTGATGCACTAGCGACGTGGATGAGAGTGATTGGTCTTGATGAGGATGGAGTTTTTAAAATCAAATTGTGGGTAAAAGTGTTTCTGTGTATGACTAGTGCGTTAGTGCGATTGTTGTGCTTAACGTTTTTTTGTGTTAATAATTGTGGGATTATGTATTTCTGGCCGTTTCACCAACATAAAGCATTGGACATGCGACACATTTTATTTTGTAAATATTTTCTCGGGAAGAAGTGTCCATAGGCGATAATTTCAATATATTATGCCACTGCTTAAATAACTGTATCTCGGTTGTAGTGATTTTTCATTGTTACTACATTTTATTCATATTCCTATTTCTTTTCTATTTTCTACTTCTTGTAATTTTTTGAGAAAGTTTAAATAATTTTCCATTCTGTTGCTGTGTTATCGTGATTCAATTGCATCATCGGCTGAAAAACCTCTAGGTCGTTGTAAATAAATTTCTTATATGTTTTATGTTCGAGTTTGTAACATGTTACATAAATTGTAAATCACACTCGATTTTGCATTGGGAATTCTTTAAACAAATTTGTGATTCTTCGTCTTGTTCACTTTACTCTGATCCCTTTGTTTCTACGTCATTTAACCCTGAACACTAGTAAAACAAGGAATATGAGAATACAACATCATTTATATCAGTATAAACATATAAAAATACACATTTCAGTATATTCTAACTTTGCATTAAAATGTTTACGAATAGGAATTTGCCAGATACTCTCCTTTAAATACTACATGATTATTTCTAGTCATGCATTCAATTTACTGCGATCTACATGTTAATATTAACAAGTAAATGATAGTTGCGACTCATAGATCTCTTGTAACATGCTTAGTAAACTAGAGATATATCATCTCCAGTTGTCTTGTCGACAGCCATGCTAACAAAACACCACATATATGTATTATTTCCAGATATATGTTTTCATTAGCAGTTTATGTTACAGATACTAGCGTTACCAAATAAGGCTGTCTGAAGTTGACTTCCTGACTCAAAGTGCACCAAACATTGATGTGTTATTGTTTTTTATTTACAAAACTTAATCATGGTCTGCAAAATAGAAAACAAAACAAAAAACAATTTTCCACCCTCTCCCTTTTCTATCCTGTCCTCACATCTCTCCTTTCTCCCCCCCCCCTTTACTCAACCAAACACCATGAATAAACACTTAAACATATAAAGAACTTGAAACATGAAAAAACCTTCACCAAAATGACAGGATTCAGCATTTAAATAACTTACAAACTGAAAGAAAAACAACCAAAATGACCAGATTCGGCATTAAATCAGCCAAAAAGAGTTGATATGCCGTAAAACAAAACAACCAATTAATGTAACAGATAAATGAAGAAACTTTCTCATTTCCGCTGGATTTCAAATAATGCATGGGTAACGCAGTATAACTATGTCAGCTAATTATAATTATTCAAATAAATAATAAAGGTTAATAAAATAAATAAAATTGACCAAGTATATTCTGTCATCCATAATCTTGGTTAAAGTTCCTGCTTATTTTATATTCTATGTTCGATAATCTAAGAAAGAGTTGCACGAAATTAATCCCAAAACAGAATTATTTTTTGTCTTCTTTGTGGAATTATCTTTGTATTTCTATTGTGATATTTTTCTGAGAAAATAATGGGAACGAATGGAGGTTATAATTTTCCGTGAATGAATTCGAACATTATTTTCATTACGAATCTGAACACAAAAAATTGATTTTTAAATTACACATGATATGCAGCTCAGTTTGACGTCTATTCCCAGGACATTTAATAGATATGTCAAGAATTTCCAATAAAAAAAAAAGATTTTATCATGGTTGACAAATGAAATTAATTCAGTGTTCAATTGATTTGATGTTCTTTAACTTCAGAATAATATTGTATTCAGGTAAAAATTCGAATTTTCTTTGGATGTTTAATTAAATTATTCGTGTCTCATTTAAAATGACACGATACTTCATTGATTCTCATTAGTTTTTCTTTACAAAATTATTGTTACATATTACTTGGCGTTGATACAGTTTTGAAGCTAAGCATAAATACGAGTCGGCAGGTGCGGTTTCCTATACAGTATGATGTTACACCGTGTATGTCAGATGTCAGTTTGGATTATGGGTCATACTTATATTTATTACGAATTATTGTGATGGTGGCCACTGTTAGTCATTCATTTGTGATAGGTTTAGGCTGGCTACTGAGGTAGCTGGATATTGTATTGTATTGCATTGCCATTCGTCAGTCACAACGACTATGGATCAGCGCCGTATTGGGATGTTGTAGTGTGCATATTTTTGTGTGACTGTAGAGACCAATTCTGGATTTGCATCGTTTACTACAGCCTTGACGTACGAAAGCTGTTGTGTAGTGTGTTACCTCGGCTTGTTGACATGAATATACATTATTTAATTAAATTTCTTATCGTTGAATAAAATAAATTAGCCCACTCCATTATGAGTACATGAAACAAATAGTCGTGTACATATTGTCGTTGGTTGTTCAGTGGTTACTGGGGTCCGCCAATGAAGGTAAACGCATGAATTGCACTAATTGACAAATAAACTCAGATAATTATCCGATTATGGAAATGTTCAGAGTGTAGTAATTAATAAATAAATCTTCATATAAAGTATTTATTTTATATCAAAATTATGGAAATGTTATGCGCTTTCAATTACTTTATCCCACCCTATTTATTTCAAAGGTCACGTTGAAAAAAAATTACAGCCTCAAGGTTCGAATGTTGGATAATGGCCCTGTGGGGATGGACGCATCTGTTGGAGATCGGGTTAGACTTGCGCGATTTGTAGCAGAGTCATCCTGTGCAAAGTTGGTGCGATGTGTTCCCACGGTTCTCGGGGTCAGTGACGAGACCTTAAGTTCAAAGGTAAGATCACACCTGCATGTTGATCACGAGATTTCGTGACGTCACAGTTTTCCCCCATGGGAAAACGAGATTGAGATTTAACAGTTCTCAATTGGAAGCCGACAAGAGAACAACGATAGTCATGTATCTGTTACAAGCTGAGGGATTTGTAATCCCTAAAAATGAGAGCCAGAGTGGATCTTCAATCTTCCTCCCTTTGCAAGTAGCTAAGTGATTAGGTGATTAATTAAGGACATTAACTAGCGTAGCCTCTCTCTCTCTGCGACAACTAACTTCCCAGTGTCGACACGGAGTATACCAATAAATGGCTCAAAGTAAAAAGAATGGCTTGTTATATTTTATTGTACGGGAAAATTTGGTTTCAGTTACAGAAGGAAACCGCCGGCCAAAAATGTAACAGTGACACAAAGCGCAGAGAATGTTGGCGGCGACGGAGCGACTAACGATAGCAGCGGCGACGCAGAGGCATACAGAGATATAAAGCTGCAGGCGACAAGGTTAGTACGAATAGTTGCATACAACGGCGAGGCAATGGAGAAAGAGAGAGAAAAGGTTAGTACGAATAGTTCCTGCAGCAGGGAAATGCGAATCCAAAACCGAAATATCGTCCCATTAGTAGCGTTCTGGATCAACAAAGAACAATTCTACAATGGCCAGAGATTCCGACACAACGTATTAAGAAACCAGCAAATGTAACACGAATGTGAGCACTACTGATATATATATATATATATATATATATATATATATATATATATATATATATATATACATATACATATATATATATATATATATATATATATATATATATATATATATATATATATATAGTGGTAGAGAGGAAGAGAGAGAAATGAAGTGTTTATCTCTCTTTATCTCTTCTATGTTATTTAAACTTCATTATTTTCATTATTTACTGCAACAGAGCCAAGTACTGAAACCGACGGTTTTAATAAAACTATTTAAAAAATAATTTACTTGTAAAATAAAATCCACCAAAATGCATGTTGTTTATTCGCAAACAAGTGAGCAGTTTTTTTACCGTTTTAACAGTTTAAGTAAAAACAAAAGAAACGTTTTCCTGACTCTCCGGTATTTTAAATGAATTTCGAATCATTTCAACTGTTTCATAAAGAGTCATATCCTTCTTTTTAAATACTTAGCAATCCCTCATGTATGAAATGATTAACCGTGATGAATGTGTTTACACCTAATAATTTTATAAATATGGAACCAATAAGTAGTTCCATTGTTATAACAATGTGGTTCTATAAATAATGTACTGAACAGATCATTGTAGAAATAATAAATTTAGAATGAGAGTGTAATAAGTAAATTAAGACACAGGCGAAACCTTAAATTAAAACATATATCAACTTAATAAAAACGATATAGTTTTAAAAAGAGAAATAGAAAGAAAGTAAAAGCTTCCCCGTAATTCTCATAGTGATATATGTTCCAGGGAAAATCTGACAAAATGTATTGTGCGCACCTGTCTATGTTTTCTGAAATAATGTATATAAAAATGTAAAACTAGTCACACTATTAATGCTCTAGATAAGTACAGTCATTTTGTGATTGTACTAGCGTCAAATATATTGCACATAGAATACGTCGTGTATTCTCTTATTTTAAATGTATCTATTATATAAGCTAGTAAAACTCGCTACCAGCGCGGTTATTTCTACGAGTAATAATTATGTGACGAATTGTTGATTACCGCCGCCAATTTTGATGGACTCACTGTGACAGAGTTCTAGATCAATGCAGATATGCCGCTTATATGAGCGGAAGAATAAGATTTGGTGACTAGCGAAAAGAAAAAAAAATATGTTTAATAGAGTAATTAAGTGACATGACTAAATCCAAAACAAGCATGCCACCTGCATGAGACAAAAAGATTTATACCAGTTTGTTAAATGAAAAATATGCAACTGAATACTGGTTTGGCTGCATTAAATTGCGTAGAAGACATGCCGAATTCTCCCATCTAGTACTGTTGTTAGCATCTGAGAAAAATCGTGGCAGCTTAAGGATCCATTGGTGTCCCATGAATAGAATGTTCAATGTTGGATTATTGATCAGCCAAAAAGCGATGTGACGTCCACGGTCTATTCTTGTTCGCCAACTTAAAACTTCTACCCCTCTCACGCAATTGTCTCATTGGACGCAACAAGAAAAAGTCAGATACTCAATTGTATGTTTAATAACTACCGAATTATATTACATCAAATTATTATATATAAATACGTTGTAATTCCTGTCTGTGTGTTTGTTCACAAAATCCTCCTAATATTACATAACCATAGCCGAAATAATCAGATATATACTAACAATATATTACTAATTGTAGTTTTATATATATATTTCATTTTGAGCAGATGAATGTAAAATAGTGTCTGGGTAGCAGCTTTAGCGCATGATACCACTAAAAAGAAAATACAACGTTTACATTATTTTAATTTGTTATTTATTTATTAAAAATAGAAAAGTAAATAATAATTTCTAGGATTTGCGGGATTTTCCCTGAGGGTAGGAGGAAATAAATAAATCAAATCTTTTTTTTTAATCAAGCAAATTTACTTACATTCTCCTACCCAATAGATCATGTGTAAATTCATTCCTTCACCCACAAAATTGAATATTATAAACTGTTAATTAATGAAAATACAAATATAATATAATTAAAAAAAAACTGCTTTAAATTTTGGGGAGAGATTAGTTATTATTTGTCTTGGCTAGTTTTATTCCAAATCCTTCAGCGCCCCTCAGACAGCATGTAGAATCGCAGAATGGAAACCGCAGTATTTTTAGAAAAGTTTGATTAAAAAGTATAGCGAAATGCTCCACATTATTGTTTTCATTTCATTTTTACTGGTTAGTAATACTGAAATTAGTATTTAATATGTTTTCTATAGTGTTGAGAACATGATAATCTTTGCAATACCTGTTTTATATTCAATTTGCGAATCAATAACTATTGTGTTTTCTCTCGAATGCTTGTATTTTGTTAGGTTGATAAGAAAACATAATTTTTAAACTTTGAAAACAATAGCATTTTTTATTACATTTGAAATTTATTATTTTTTCCTACTGGATCTTATAAACTTTGCAAATAATCATTCTATTATTAAATTTGACATTTATTCTTTTCCCCACTCGCCAAAAATGCTCTAAGACGATCCTAGTGTAAAATAAAAAAATAACAAGAGTGATTTGTAATTTACACTTCGTTTGTATTTATTAAAATTCATTTCATCATTTCAAATTGAAATTATCTGTTGCTTATTACTCTCACTACATTCAGTTCTTGGTAATGATATCACGAGAAGTAAATGAACTCTTGTCTTTCACGTCTACATTAATATTGGATTTCCTTCTTCTTCTTTCGTGTGAATCAGATGATTCTGGTGTTGGCATTAGTTTCGCCGATGTGTTTCTAGGAATACATCTTTCTGGATGCCATCGGGTATTTACGGGAGGGACCACGAGAAGGTTGCCAACATCCCTAAGTGAAAGTAGTACTGTGGAACCCGCTGGATTCGAACTTAGAACACTCAGGTATTCAGTCCGTGTCGATATGCACTTAACCACCGTCACCTCCCATTGGATTTCCTAATTATATATTACTAAAAAAACTGTTGATAAACTATAAAAAAAAACTTAGAAAATTTGCATCGACTTGTCAAGAACGCCCTCAAATGCACTCTCCACATCGAGTCACATACAGAGGGGGACCACGCACGCGCGGCTTGTTTCTTTTGTTTCGCCCCATGTCTACACACTCAAGCGGCATATTTCCACACTCTTATATATTCTACTTCCATTAAATACTACTTCGCAATATGTGTATTTGTGTCTTTCGAAAGATGTCCATTCTTAACACATTTTGTCCATACTACTAATACTAAAATCAATATTATACTTTTCAGGCTGAACTTATTACATCCGTGAAGAGGATCGCCCGCAACTTTTCATCTCGTTAGTTTCCTCGATTATTATCATAACCGGAAGCTGCAAGAGTTTGATGGGATTCTTTACTGCCATTAGAATTCGACTCGTGGTTCTTTTGTTAAAATATCCTGTTTTCTACAATAAAGATGGACACTTGACCATTTTTGCAGAAGAATAGCTTTTCTATCAGGCCTTCACATCACATTTCTATAATGGCAATATGAAAATAGTTAAGTTGGCTGAGATAAAGATATACGAAAAAAAGGCTTATATTAAAATAGTTTATTATAAATACTTACGATGACTTTTTATAACAGTTTTACTCCCTGGAAATGTAACTTCATAAGTTAAATGAACTTCTTATCATCATCATCATCATCATCATCATCATCATCATCATCATCATCATCATCATCATCATCATCATCATCATCATCATCATCATCGTCGTCGTCGTCGTCGTCGTCGTCGTCGTCGTCGTCGTCGGTGGCGGCGGCGGCGGCGGCGGCGTCATTATGATGATGATCATCATCATCATTTGTACTGACTAAAAGTTAAAACGCAAGTCATCCCCAGTGACTGCTCACCGACAATAACCGGTGGTGTTCCCTGGAGTCTGAGTGACTACAGACCGCCCCAGATTTCCAGTATGCGGCAGCTCTTTTCTATAACGACGACAAATGACACTGCGGTATCGCAACAGCCATTTACCAGTGATTTCTTGCTGGTAACGACCATTGGTCTCCGCTTGTATGTGGGTGGCAATGAACCTCCCAAAGGCCCCAGTACTGTCCACACTATTCTAGTAAACGTCTGGTAAGTCCTAACAATCCTCAGTCTTACTATCCTCCTGGACCCTTCACAACTATTTTTCTTGTATCAGCCGAGGCTAATGCCATCACTTTTTCGTGGGGGATAGGCAATTCATACGATATCTTGCAGTTTCTCATCCTTAGTTCGTGTAGTGATATCTTTCCTGTGGTTTTTTCGTCCTGTTGTAACTTCAATGTGACTGGTTACCCTTCGTAGCTTATGCCAGTTGGTTTTCAGCATTC
>OY744555.1:37596310-37646310 GCA_963556195.1 Sepiola atlantica
ATAGATCAGAAGCGAAGACTTATCATGTGTGAACACATATTTTCTGAACAGAATACACACGTATATATATATATGTATATATATGTGTGTGTGATTATATATATATATATATATATATATATATATATATATATATATATATATATATATATATGAAGCAATCCAACAAAAAATATAAGCGTCAACTAATATCTTATAATTAGTGAAACATCCGGATAAAAAACTGAAGCTCAATATACTGGATAGAGCATTAATATTATAATATAAAATGAACTAATAAAATAAGGTGTCAATCAAATTTTATTAGAATTCAAAGTTCAAGCAAAGTATCCTTAAGTCATTAGCTCATGAGTTTTCATAGATAATTCTCCTCTTCAGAGGACCATTACCGCAGTTATATTACTACAGGTAATAAAATTACGCTTTGAAAATATAAAAAATTATATACATAAATACATTAAAATATATGACATCAAACATATCCATCCAAAAAAATTCTTTTTGTTGAATCCATACAGTCCATCCAGGTCATACTAGTTGAGAAGCATAATCAGGAAATACATTACTCAGGACTTAAGGATACTTTGCTTGAACTTTGAATTCTAATAAAATGTGATTGACACCTTATTTTATTACTTCATTTTATATTATAATATATATATATATATATATATATATATATATATATATATATATATATATATATATATATATACACATATACATATGTTTTTACGTATAACGTGTGTAAGTAAGGGCATGTTTAAATAAACATAGATTAATTATCAGCATGTTGTAATCATTCTAAATACTTTCCTTTTGGCGCCTCAAGCATATTTTTATAACTTTGGGAATTTATAGTGTAAGAACACAACAGTCATTGTATGTTCTTTAAAATTAGCACATACACATACACACACACACATATATATATATATATATATATATATATATATATATATAAATATATATATATATATGTGTGTGTGTGTCTGCACACATGCGGATATAGCTGTGTGAGTACGTCTGCGTATGTGTTCTTAATATAAATTATTTTTCATTAGCAAAAAGATGGCGTCAGTTTTTGCCTAATAAAACATCGTTTGTCATCCGCATTTCTTACCCCAAAAATAAAAAAAAATGCATTTTCAATCTTTACTCATATTGTTATAGCTTATATTGCATTATAAACGCAAATCTAACTTGCATAATCACTCAAATCTGTGTTTCCTCTCGTCTGTTATTAAAGAAAATAATGACAATGGATGTATAAAACATATAAGATAACGTCGCCATTCTGTATGCATATAATTAAGGCTTCATGTCCTAATTTAATGCCGGCGCCATCGAGACGCAAGCAATTTCGTAAATTATCTATTTACATGGAAATGTGATTGTTTTACTCGTAAGTTTCTGTTCATTTAATAAAGAATAATAGAATATTGTTCAGCAAGTTTATTCTAAATGGCTGCCATTTTTCTATTTCATCATCATCATAATAATAAGACCGGCTGATCTACGTATATTCGAAGCATGAACTACGATACACGTTTAGTTGTATGGAAGACACTGACCGTTATTAACAGTATTTTTTCTTGAGTTAATTCTTGTTGCGATAATAGCAGTGTTGCCTACAAACCTTATTTGTTTAATAATTGATATGTTTTATCAGTATACAAGCTGAGCCATACACACCTTCAATTTTCGATGACGAATAAAATTATGTCCGCATACTTTACTTACATATGTTAAAATATGTCATACTAATTTCTAAACACACTCTAATATCAACAAATTTATACGTTTCTAACATATGTTAAAATCTGTCATACTACTTTCTAAACACACTCTAATATCAACAAATTTATACGTTTCTAACATATGTTAAAATCTGTCATACTAATTTCTAAACACACTCTAATATCAACAAATTTATACGTTTCTTACATATGTTAAAATATGTCATACTAATTTCTAAACAAACTCTAATATAAACGCATTAAGACGTTTCTTACATATGTGAAAATATGTCATACTACTTTTTAAAAAAAATCTAATATCAACACATGTATACGTTTCTTACATATGTTAAAATATGTCATACTACTTTCTAAAAAAACTCTAATATCAACGCATTTATACGTTTCTTACATATGTTAAAATATGCCATACTACTTTCTAAACACACTCCTATATAAACACATGTATACGTTTCTTACATGTGTTAAAATATGTCATACTACTTTCTAAACAAACTCTAATATCAACGCATATATACGTTTCTTACACATGCTAAAATATGAGATACTACTTTATAAACACACTCTTATATCAACGATTTTATACGTTTCTTACATGTGTTAAAATCTGTCATACTACTTTCTAAACAAACTCTAATATCAACACATGTATACGTTTCTTACACATGTTAAAATATGCCATACTACTTTCTAAACAAACTCTAATATCAACGCATGTATACGTTTCTTAAATATGTTAAAATCTGTCATACTACTTTCTAAACAAACTCTAATATCCACGCATGTATACGTCTCTTACATATGTTTAAATATGCCATACTACTTTCTAAACAAACTATAATATCAACGCATTTATACGTTTCTTACACATGTTAAAATCTGTCATACTACTTTCTAAACAAACTCTAATATCAACGCATGTATACGTTTCTTACATATGTTTAAATATGCCATACTACTTTCTAAACAAACTCTAATATCAACGAATTTAGACGTTTCTTACATATGTTAAAATATGCCATACTACTTTCTAAAACAACTCTAATATCAACACATGTATACGTTTCTTAGATATGTTTAAATCTGTCATACTACTTTCTAAACACACTCTAATATCAACGCATGTATGCGTTTCTTACATATGTTAAAATATGTCATACTACTTTCTAAACAAACTCTAATATCAACGCATATATACGTTTCTTACATATGTTAAAATATGCCATACTACTTTCTAAACAAACTCTAATATCAACGCATTTATACGTTTCTTACATATGTTAAAATATGTCATACTACTTTCTAAACACACTCTAATATCAAAGAATTTATACGTTTCTTACATATGTTAAAATATGTCATACTACTTTCTAAACAAACTGTAATATCAACACATGTATACGTTTCTTACATATGTTAAAATATGTTATACTACTTCCTAAACAAACTCTAATATCAACGCATTTATACGGTTTTTACATATGTTAAAATATGCCATACTACTTTCTAAACACACTCTAATATCAACACATGTATACGTTTCTTACATATGTTAAAATCTGTCATACTACTTTCTAAACAAACTCTAATATCAACACATGTATACGTTTCTTACATATGTTAAAATCTGTCATACTACTTTCTAAACAAACTCTAATATCAACACATGTATACGTTTCTTACATATGTTAAAATCTGTCATACTACTTTCTAAACAAACTCTAATATCAACACATGTATACGTTTCTTACATATGTTAAAATCTGTCATACTACTTTCTAAACAAACTCTAATATCAACACATGTATACGTTTCTTACATATGTTAAAATCTGTCATACTACTTTCTAAACAAACTCTAATATCAACACATGTATACGTTTCTTACATATGTTAAAATCTGTCATACTACTTTCTAAACAAACTCTAATATCAACACATGTATACGTTTCTTACACATGTTTAAATATGTCATACTACTTTCTAAACAAACTCTAATATCAACACATGTATACGTTTCTTACATATGTTAAAATATGTCATACTACTTTCTAAACAAACTCTAATATCAACACATGTATACGTTTCTTGCATATGTTAAAATATGTCATACTACTTACTAAACAAACTCTAATATCAACGCATTTATACGTTTCTTACATATGCTAAAATAAGTCTACTACTTTCTAAACAAACTCTAATATCAACACATGTATACGTTTCTTACATATGTTAAAATATGTCATACTACTTTCTAAACAAACTCTAATATCAACGCATTTAGACAATTAGTGTCTTCAACTGTGTTCTTGTTGTGACGCTAAAAAACCGGTTTTGTAAATATACAGACGATGATCGTGGTCTCGTAATATTTGAAGTGTTATTGACCCGTCGTAGCAATTGTTATCGCCGTTGCCTTCGAAATGATGTTTGCATACATATTGTTATCTTCCTCTTAAGTGCTGTAATAATTTGTATTAGCTCGCCATATCCTTACGTAAAAGAGGTGTTTCCGATAAAATCGTGTCTTTTCGCTAACAGATAAAAGTAGAGAAAATTGTTACAATAGTTTTTTTCCTCGTCACTTTCAATTTTTTACGTCTATTCTTCCGAACACTTTAATTTAATTCATAGTTAAGAATGTATTATTTCTAACGGAAATATTATCTACAAAGCTCACACTATATTACTACACAAGTGATCGGACAAATTAAAACTATTTTCATAAATTCAGTAGTCGTAATGACAGCCTAGAATATGACGTAGAAGATGGTCACGGACTCTTAACGATGAACATCTGTCAACCCATCAAGATTAAGCAGTTGATTTTAAAGAGCTCGATTAATAGGTACCGAACGAATCTAATCAATAACACTTTTATAAGGAATGCGTAAACTTCGTCAAAAGTATTGGTTAATGAAACATGAAAATTTGTAAAGAAATCAGATCACGATGTAATTAGACTATTTTCCCAAATTATGAATCCAAATATTTCGGATTAACAAGTATTTTTGAATAGTAATCAGATCATCATTTATTGTAAGTTCTATTTTTCCGAAGAATGTAAAAAAACTTATAAAGCATTATTTAGAAAAAGTATTTCGGAAACTGAAAACATTTTACATTCACTCATTATATTATAATATTGTTACTTTATGTGTCTATATAGCTTAGTCTCTTGCTAAAAAAATCATGACAAAATCCGAAACCCTCTGTGAGTTTGTTTTACAGGTCTTTCGTGTTCGTGACGTTCTCTTTGTTGGTATTACTATTATTTTTAATTGTTTTATCTTGTAGTTCCTGATTAAGCTTCCTCGTCGGCTATCGGTACTTCATTAACGACCACCGCCTGTAAAAACCACCTACACATTTTGTTGATGGATTTTGCAAGTCTCCAAAAGAAAAACACATACACATTCTATTTTGTTCATACACACATATATTTCTATTTATACATTAATACAAACAATACGAAGCAAGCTTACGTTGTTAGTATACTGCATTATTTGAGAAAGTTAAAAAAGTTGTTGTATCTGTTTTTATACATGACTTTGCATAAGATAATTTGTATTATTTTTCCCATGTAATTCCGCGTTTTCTCTGTCGTACTTCTGTATGTCTATATTTTGCGCCATCGATTTTGTCATATCTATTCTTTAACTTCAATTTCGACTCAATAGTATAGCAAACATATTTGATTTATAAAATATTTTATAAATTATCCGACGTACTTCAGTTGCATGCAGCGTTCAAGTCATGCTCTGTGTCGTTAATTATAAGGCCAAGTTACTTTCCAAAATGTGGTCAACATCAGACTTTACGTTGAACTTGGATGAATAACTAATCAATATATAAGTCTTTTCAGTGTGTTTTCTTTACTTGTCTCCCTCAATGTCGATCAGTAAACGGAATGTAAATAAACATACATATGTGCAAAATATGTAAGAAGAAAAACGCTTCTGACATTGAATATATCTACCTTGCCCCCCCCCAAATAACTTGATAAATCAGTGGTGAATTTTCAAAGTACCATCTTGTTCGCTTCTATTTTGTGATTCCTCCTCCAATAGATGCACAAGGTTATCCCCTGTAGACATCCCTATCTGCGTGTAACTGGAAGAAAGGGAGCAAGAAAATATTCTCTGTTTAACTGAGTTCATCACAATTTCTCTACAAATATAGAATTATTAACAATATTTTCATGTTTATTCAAAATGTGAATTGTTGATTCCATGCGTCAAATAAAAGCGACGAATCTAAGATCTTGTGTCAGTTTTTATCTCAGTATGTTGACCTGTCTAAAGTTGGTATGGAAAGATAATTAAACATTTTCCTATTCTTGAAGTTTCATCTATTGTGTTAAATATTATTTTTTCGTGTAATAACACATGATGCTAACAAAATCTGCAAGAAAATATAAATGTCTTTAAATAGCAAAGCACCAGCTGCAATATTGGTAGTTCGATATGAAACGTATGAAAATAAACAAAATAACACATGGGATTAGATTCGGAGATTCAAGTTGATAAAGTAAATGAAAAAAAACAAAAGTGTTTGTCGTATAAAATGATAGTGTACCGATTCAGTCGAAATACGGATATAATATAAAAATCACGTGAGCTCAGGAATGAAAAGAGATTTTAAGGATGAGAATACCACTGAATTAAACAGCATATACTTGTTTATAACTTGTAATAATAGTAGAATGATCAGAATAGTAAATATTTTAGAGAATGGCAAGTCGGTTAAGGAATATAAAGGTGCTTCTATGTTTTAGTAGTATTAAGCTAGTTCAACTGTCCGAAATTCTACATAATTAAATTTTGTTAGGGGACTGCTAACTCATACTAAGGATAAACAATTTTAAACTTATCTGAATGTTCGAGGCAATTACTTGCGTTTAAGATCAAGGATTTTATTCTAACATTAGGCAATATTGGCCTGGCCAACTTTTAAAGGATGCAAGTGAGTGTTTGAAAAATATAATTATGCGTAATATAAGACTAATACTGAATGTCGTATATGTTAGACAATTTCTTAGGCACAAAAAAACCTATAACTTGCTTTAAGTATGTGTAATTTCAAACTAATTTGATTTACCGTTTTTTAGGTATAAAGGTTGGCAAATCTGGATTAAATTATAGTTTCTTTTATAGTACTTAAATCAAAAGCTGTTTGTAAAGAATAAGAATATTACCTTGATACAAATGTCGGATGTAATAGAGGAGGACAAATGAATTGAGGAACATACAACTGCGAGTAAGGATGTGTAATATTAAGCTAATTTAAATGTCGGCAGTTCAGAATAAGTCAAATCAATTGAGGAAGAGACAGTTGCTGCTACGAATGGATACTATCAGGCTAATCTGAATGTCGAGTGTGCTAGGGATGATCAAGTGAATAGAGTAATAGAGGAGAATACAGTTGGGATAAATGATATTAATTACTCTAATTAGCAGGGCTCGAATTCAGACAACCTACTTTCTGTGATTTGACCAGGGAGGAGTGTAAGTCGTCGATGGTGTTTGCGAACAAACAAGGAACAAAATAAACACTTATCAATACAGTTCTAACATAACAATCTCTTAAATGATGGTACTTTCTAGTTCATATTGTTGACTTTGAAATAGTGTGGGCACTTATGAAATATTCATTTTAATTAATACAACGTTTTATTTCAGCTGACTACGTGTAGCATCATTTTAATGTTAATGTGGGAAAAAGAAATGAGAATTAAGAATTTGATTGTGAGGTTACATAAAACGTCGAGTATAAATAACTTGCGCAGAGATTTACAGGTCATAATTAACTTGTGAGACTTGCCGATGAAACTGGCATAAATGTTATTTTACTAAATAGCGACAGATCAGCATGTTTGTTTGATAGCTCTTTCTCAATATAGTGGGTTGGGGGGTTATGTTTTGTATATATGTATACTGTTAAGACAAAAAAAAATTATTACATACCAGATGATGTTGCGCGGATCTTTATCTATAATAAAAGGAAAGGAAGACAACAATTATACGAGACAGAAGAGCGGAAACAAATTGCTGCTTAAGTTTTTACGACAACACGGAATCCCAACTGCTTGCGCGACAAATCTCCATCCGGCATCAAATAATTGCTACCCGTATTGTAACACAGGTTATGTCGATCAGCGATATGTAAACTGGTTAAAACACAAAACTGAACTTGAAACGAACAGGGCATGAAGGGAACATAATATTACACATCATGTATTCAGTGAGTATAATTATATGAATACGAATATAAATGTCTAGCATAAACACGTTTAGTAGCTTGAGAATAAATTAGGAACTTCCGACGCATTTGTAAACTTTAAACGTCATGTTAACATGTTTTTGTTTAATAATATGATGTTAATTATCGTAGTATATTTATTCTATGAAGAATATTTCTTTTTGTAATTCTTATATTTATTTGTTTGATAATGATGGGGCATCCTACTGGATGTCAGAAATTTACCCACTACTTCAGACACACCAAACGGTGGAGTTTGTTTAAGTTAAACCGTCTTTTTAAGTTCGATTGTTAGTATCTCTGTTGTACTTTGTTCAGCGGGTATATTCGCCAGGTATGTTTTGGAATTGCCTTCCATATCTTCATTTACGCCTATAGCTACTTACATGATAGAGATCTTCCTGGGGGTCCACTTAATTTTTATGTTGTACATAAGACATTGGTATTTCGATATTTCTTCGTCTCAGCTTAGTTTAAGCCAGCATAATAAGGGACACTTACTTTAAGAAACTTTACTACTCTTATTCATTTTGACTTATATCACTATGTCAGGTTTAACAGCTCCTTATTACGGTATGCAGCTGTAAGAAGTAAACAGCCATAGTGGATTGAATATGACTTAGTTCCAACTGTTCTTTCAGGTATATGTTCAAGTGACTTTATGCTACACTATATATTCTACTTTTTACATACAGTCCAGTAGAGATATTTACACATTCCATTGTGTCGCATTGCACTATAGCCGTCGTCTAATAGAGCCATACAAATGGATATCAAGTGGCTCACACTATCAATTTCTGTGTTGCAGAACCTGTACTTATTGTTACTCAGATAATTTTTATTTTCATTTTAGTTCAGTTAGTTTGACGAGATCAAGTGGCACGCTCTGGGGGCAAACACTCGATCTCACCATGTGTTTAATTGATATCCGAGGGTTCTGTAAATTATAGATGTTGCCACATTAAGGCTTTTTATCTGTACTCCCCTATATTTTGGTCTTCCAGGGATTGTATCTAAGTAATTTATTGGGTGTGTTTCATTAGGCCAGTTTCCCCTCCTACAACCAGTATGATGTTTATTGTTTCAGAGACATGTTGTTTTTTACTTATTCGTCAGGTTTTTCTATATTGAAGCAATATTTATTCGGGACCGTAACATCAATGATGAAAGCAGACTGTTAAAGTTGTTTTTAGATGACAATGTCTGGTTTGATGGCGTTGTTATTTATGTATCTGCCCGCCAGTATGTCTTTCTCACAGAACACTGCCACCTTTCAATCTGATGTCCAGGTAAGTGTTCATGATCCCAGAACGTAGTAATGAGATACCGGACCCCCTAGTCACAAAATGAGTGAACTAGTATACACAATAAATATTACTACAAACAGTAGTATCAGGATTCAATTGTATTATGTTTAATCCTATTGGATTATCCGTAGTTACTATTGGTTGTACAAGATATGTACGTTGGAATAAACCGACTGTTTTAAAACCCTTACGCTTTGGGTTATTTTGTTATGTATAAATACTATGAGGTTATATCACAAATGTTCAACGATCTTTCAAGCTGCATCTCTCCGCAGATCTTCTAATGCAAGTATCTACATACCTTTTCCGATGGACAGTGTAATGACCATCTGCACACAGAATCTTATATATATATCCAGTTTCATGTAGACTTTGTAAATACGCCCTGACCTTGTGCAGCTATAATTATCCGTTTTTCTATCAAATGAGAAGATGCCACTCTTGAGCCATTGTAGTGAATCCTCCTAGTCGATACAACTTTCGTTAAATTCTTGAATGCACTTTCATGCTCTTTTATTCTACTTGCATTCATTGATTCTATCATTCACCTCCTCTTATAGTGCGATCAGGGTTGATGAATTGTAGTATTCTCCCGCAGTGTTCTCCAGTCTTATTCTACTGAAATTTTCGGTTTATTTTGTAAGTGGGGTCTGCGAGGGAAGGTATTTGGTGTGATGTTTCTGCACAATTCTTATTGTTTTACGACACGAGCTCATGGTATATTGCCCCCCCCCCGCATTCCACTGAGGCTCGGTATGCGTAGTTAATTTCAATGAGGGGCAGACACTCTTCTATTCGTGGTAAGTACAATCTGCCCATAAATTGATGTCAGTAAATAACTTTCTGTAAGTCACACATTGTACTAGTTTTAAAGTCAAGCTATTGATGTACTCTTGCAGCTAATCGATAATGCCAAATCCATATAGAAACGACAGATATTGCCAGTTGATTGATGGCAGTTATTTTAATTTTTTGTATGTGTTCAGACGTGCAGATTTTTGAAGGCGTTTGATATATTCCCCCTCATCTTTTCATGCTCACGCGTCTTCTTCGCCTCTACTTCCAGGTATTTATAGACAGCATCATCTCCAAGATCTTCCATAGAGCCAGAGTTAATATTTAGATGTTTTATGCTGGCTCTTTTCAATTTCTTTATTGTACATGTAGCACATTTGTCAAATCCGAACGTCATGAAGATGTTCTCTGTGTACTCTCTTACAGTTTCTATCAGACAGACGAGTCGTTTCTTTAATTGTAGCATGGAATTTGAAATCGTCCATGAAGAGTAGATGGTCTATTCTTTTCTTTTTATCTTTTTCCCCCTGCTAAGGATGGACCGTTTAAGTAGATTACTGAGTGAATCTATTGTAAGGCAGATGAGCATACGTGAGAGGCTGTTTCCCTGGAATATTAATTGCTGAATCTTAAGGTTTGGGGTCTGATTTTTTCGTATCATATGATGAAGCGTGGTTGATGTGTGCTATCTGGTCGTTTGCGTTCGGAGGAATGACTACATTTCGTTGTGGACATTATATACTTTAAAACGGCGAAGCATCGAGAAGTGAGTTTTACTGTCAATACTTCTTGTAACCAATCCACAAAATTGGCACGTTTCTCTACCTCTTTTTACAGTCTTCTAGTATTGTTATGTTTACAAAGACTTAGTGTTTGTGACAAGTATTTTGTTGTTACATCTCTTCTGCTCATTTTCAAGGAAGTCGCCGGTTGCTAGATGCTCATATGTTGCATCAGCGATAATCTCTGTTAGCAACTTGTAGATTGTTGTCATGCAGCAGATAAGCCTATATTTGTTAACCAAATGGGTGAATTTACGAAATGTCTCCGCTTTACCCGTGGAAGGAATCTCAGGCTTGGGCTCAATCCTATTGACTGAGGGAGCTGAGTACGGCTCAATCCTATTGACTGAGGGAGCTGAGTACGGCTCAATCCTATTGACTGAGGGAGCTGAGTACGGCTCAATCCTGAGTAATCCTGAGTAAAAAGTGAATCTGTTATTGTGTCCTTAAATTTGATACAGAGAAGGGGGTCGATGATTGGACAAAGGTTGTCTTTTACCAAAACACAAATGCCTGGTTTTATCTTCGAAATTTGATCCGTGGAGAAGGCATTTTTTTAAATTTGAGTAAATGATGTGAATTTGTTTTGGCCAAGTCAGTCATCGCTTCAAAACAGCTTTTTCTTCAATTGCATCGTTCACATCTTTGGGGAAATATTTATATATCTGTGATACAATTTAAAGTAAATTCTTGGTTGTAGTTTTTGATTTTCTTTTCTGTTGTTAGGGTAGAAGATGGTATTTGAGCTCCGAATACAGAGTTTTCCTTTCTTTCATACTTATTTTACCTTGAGTAAGCGAAGCTGCAGCGAATAATATTCTTCTCCTCAATTGACAACTTAACTTGATCGTAAATTATTTTTCCTGTTGTTTTTGTTTGGTTTTGCCGAGATCTAGGATAAGAGTTTGGTTATTCTGCTGACGTGTCTAGCTTAGTCTTGTTACTTGTTGTAGCATAACCAGGAGAAGGTGCACCATTATTTCCTCATATAACCCAAAGGGTTATATGGTTAAGGGATGGTTTTATACTGCGCGACAACCTGCTCGTTTGCAAATTTTACATTTCTATTCATTTTCATTTCAATGTGAATATTCGGTCATCCCTTATTTAAAATTGGAAGTATCCTCATGTAAGCATCTCTGACTCACCCCGTTACAGAGAGACCTAATACATTCTTTAAGTGCAGTTATTTGTATCTTTCTGGCACGTCGTTCACCGGGTATATCCGCCAAGTAGTTGTTGAAATTATTTGTCATGAGCCCGGTTGCTCGTATAATTACTGGAATAATAAATATCTTTCTGAGATTTCAGTTTCTTTTCATCATTATTTTTCACTGTTTTTAAAATTTTTCTTTTCATTCATTTTCTGGGGACGGGTCATTCTTCCAAATGCCGAACGATCACCCGCTATTTACATACTCCAACCGAGAGCTCTTTTCAGGATTCTCTCTGTTCCCTTAAGTGCAGTTGTTAGGATTTCTCTTGCACTTGGTTCACCAAGTATACTTTCTAAATACTTTCTCAAGTTCTTCTTCATAAGTTCAGTAGCTTCTATGATAATATGTGTATGTGTATTTATGGGTCTAACTAAAATTAAAAACAACTCAAACACACACCTTTTAAACTATTATATTCTTGTTCAAGATGAATCCAGAAAATAACAAAGGCGCAGTTAATATTAATACTCATTTTTGGGGAGTGTCAACGGAAACATAATTCGTTTTGAGCGATGTTTTAATCTCATGATGTAGTAATTCGTTACTTTACGAAAATAAATTAGCGAGCATTTGAGAACAGTTATTCGCCATTTTTGGAGGGTTATTTAGTGTTGATCAACGCTCTGCAAATGTATTATTTAAGAAAAAAATACTATGTAATAAAATAAACTTTGTACTATTTTCCACATCAATATAACGGCAGTGATAAAAGAGGAGCTCATCAGAGTGATTAATAATTCTCTACATCGTCACCAGGTGGTGTTATCCATGAACGGGGATAAAACAAAGACTTTTGAATATTTATGACTTTCATTTGGTGTGCAAATCAAACATGGGATGAAGTGTTTGTCACAAACATAGATATATTAAAGGAAAACACTTTCAATTGTAATATTGTTGGTTCACTTTGCATTAAAAACATATTAACAACTCAAAGTTTTGTTCTTTAAATGTTTTAATCCTTCATTTCTAGTGATTATTAGTTCACACGTATTTTTTTATATACGTTGCATACATAATTTAATGAAAGGACAGTACCATTTTAGTGAACTACTACAGAAAATACGTGTATAATAACAATTAGACCAACTAAAAAAGCTATAAACCATGTGAATAATATTAATCAAACGTGTTTTGCGTAGATAGAATTATGATTATGAGTTTTTTAACGGATATGTGTATGTATATATATATGTATATATATATATATTTATATACATATATATATATATTGGTGCAGAAAAAAATAACGGATATGTGTATGTATATATATATGTATATATATATATATACATATATATATATATATATATATATATATATATTGGTGCAGAAAAAAATAGAACAACATTCGTACCGTCGGTTTCAAGCACGGAAAGACTTAGCCATCTGGCTCTCTTCAGCTTCTATTGTCATCTGTTTCGGAAATATGAAGTCACGTGTCACTCTAGTTGGGACGCGTTATTTGTTTAGTGTTGTGTATGTTTGTTTACATTTAGTGTAAGGAAGGTTTGAAACCGACGGTACGAATGTTGTACTATTTTTTCTGCACCAAAATAAATAAATAGTGCGCTCTTAATTTTTAAATTTAATTCTTAATTAATCGAGCATTCTGCTGGGATTTTTCCTGCTATATTACAAAGAAGGTATATTATGTTGTTAACATCTCTCATCGGCAACGAGAGATATCAGGTGGCGATCAGGTATAACACCGCAGTCGGATATGCATGTCGAAGAAGACCTGGAGCAAACATTTTACCCGAAAGACGGACAACCGATTGACGCTGATGTTGATCTGCTGATATAAACACTAACACCATTGGCCGATCAACAAGATAATGTAATTGGCTCCGAAAAAATTAGGGCCGAATTGGTCTGGGCCCGCACAGGCGAAACCGTTCTGCGCTGTTCATTGTTATATTTGTAGACCAGGTACTGACCTATGATTACATATAGACAAAAAAACAAATGCACTTGTGTGATAAAGCAGTAATTCAACGAATAGCAGATGATTCGGCTAGTATTAGTGCATCATACCATTTAACTTGTTATATATGGTTGTAGGTACAGTTGACATCTTTGTATGTCAGGAAGAAAAGCCATGCTTCAAAAGTAAACCAGGTACACTTTATTTTCTGACTATATTATTATACAACATTGATTATTTGTTTTTATTCCAGATAATACAATTGAGGGATATTTGTGGACGACAACAGATTTGTACAACTGTGAGAACATTATTTTACTTGGACGCACTTCTCCAATTTAGAAAACTATATTATTTGTTTTAAAAGAGATGTATTTACTCGACTTATGACAACATTGGGAAAGTATAAAACAAAACTATTCTCGTCACATCTGTTTTAGTTCCAAGCTGTACCCCCAATTTTCTACGAAGTAAAACAAACATCTTGTATGTATGTCTGTGTTACAATACTGTAGGGCTCCATTATGCAAGGCACAGTAGGTTAACTAGTATCAAATAGCTAATTTTGTTATTGAAAAATAAGTTTTGTTTCTGAACTCAGAAGTGAGTTCAGAGAAGTGTTTGATCCAAGAATAGTCATAATAAATTTAGACACCTGACGTGACCTTTGAGTCAGAGATCAGAGTGAGTCGTTTTTGTCCCCATATCGTGCGTGGGAATGATGATTACGTCACCACAGAAAACAAGAACTTAGCTTTTTAGAATCAGTCTGAACCTAGAGGCGATACTGTTCAGACCGGGCGCGAGCATGTAGCCGGCAAACTGGTAAGGCCCCGTTCTGGGAGGGCAGAAGATATCCCGAAAGGAAAGAAAATAGCCGAAGTATGAGAGAGTCGAGACCGGAATCCCCCTGACAGCAACCGAACCGGGAAATAAGAAAATTGTGTGAGAATAAAGAAATTTGTGTGAAATATCCCTTCAAAAAATTCGTGTCTCGTGTATTCATTCTGTCTGAGACAGACCTCTTCCTTCGATCAAGACGACACAGCCAGCGAAGACTAGACGAATCACAGGCCAAAGAAGAGAACAGAAGATAAGGTAAACTTTGAGATTTATTTGAGAACTTTTTAGAGACTTTAAGATACGTATAAATGAACAGAGGCAGTAATTGAAAAAGGCCTGAGATGCCGTGAACAGATTCGTGATTTTAAAAAGGCCTGAAAGGCCGTAAATTGATACGTGAAGATTTAAGACTGTGGTTACAAAATGATATGAGTAGACATGTAGCGTGTATCGTAAATTGGGTTTTGTTTTGGTAGCCGTGACCTGCCGTTTCCAACATGAAACGGTTCGATATCGATCTGGTGCTGTCATGAAGTACGAACACATCGTGTGGTCCGAATGAATAGAAAAAGAAAGAGAAAAAAAGCAGCGAGACACGGAGGGGAAAATTGTTGAGATACACAAAAGAGAGACACATCTAGTTAATTATTAAAAGACGCAGAAAAAAAGAAAAGAAAAAAGAAAAGAAAACAAACACATTTTGTTAAAAAAAAGAAAAAAAAAGAAGAACGCACACATACACAGCCCATTATTAAATTACGCAGAAAGAGAAAAAGACACATTTTGTTAATTGTTTAGATTCAAAAAAAGAAAGAAAAAAAGAAAGACACATTTTGTTAAAAAAAGAAAAAAAGAACGCACGCACACACACACACGCGCAAAAACAATTGTTAAGACTTTGTAGGAAAAGAACATGCTAGTTAGAAAGAAAAGGACGATTTGCCGTAATTATGTTTTTTTTTGTGTTGTGTTTTAAGAATTTGTTACTGTAATTTTTTTCTGGTTTGTGTTGGTGGGGGACAAAGGTGAAAGCAATAACGGGCGAAAAAAACGAAAAAAAAAAAACGAGGGAGGTATGTGATTAAAAGAGAGAGAAAGAGAGGAAGAATGGAAATGTTAAAAAGGGTGGATGTGCTGAAATGACATGTGCACGCGAGGACAGAATATGCGTATTTAGAAAAAAGAAAGAAAGAATGTATTAGAAAGAGAGAGACAGAGACGGAAAGAGTATAGAAAGAAAGGGATTGATATGCCACTCTGTGGCCGAAATCTTTTGTTTTTAGAATGTATATGCGTGTTAAAAAGAGAGAGAGAGAGAGAGAGAGAGAGAAAGAAAGCGCCCGTGGGCTTTGAAAACTGCTAAAAAGTGTTGCAGGAAAATAGCGACGACAGCGGCGGGTGATCTGATGGTGTCCGGGTTGGAGTTTGACGACATGTCAATACGTTATGGTGTCGGGCGCTGTTCTCTTTTCCCTTTGTCTTTTGAATTATGTTGTATTGTATTGTGGAGATATGTTCTCCATTGGTTCTGTCGGTTTCGGTTTGATTTTTTTTGTTGTTGTTGGGTGGAATGAATTTTTTTTTTTTTTTTTGATGTATTTTGATGTAGTTGTTACATGGAGGATTACGGGTTCCTAATGCTTGAGTGAATGATATTTTACTATTTAGAGGATGGAGAAATTTAAAAATGTAATTAAAAAAAAAAACAATTCTTAAATTGAATGTGACGTGGGTCAGCAAAGTGTTAGGGTTAAAGTGATCTTGTATTTGAGTTGTTTGAGGGGCACTGATAGCAGGTTTGGGTCGGTTGATGGAGACCCCGGACGGGGGTCAATTAGGTTATTTCGAAGAATATCCCTGTGCACAGAGTATGTGCAGCCCAGTTGGGTCTGCGGGATGAATAAAGTTCGCTCGCGTGGTTTTCGCAAACGAGGCGGCCATGGGTTTTGGCTCGGAGAAGAATGGGCAAAGGTGCTCGAACTCTACACGCGTTAAAACTGCGAACCGGTGGTTAGACGACAGGACAGTCGTATTGGTGCGCCACGATAACGGTGGTCGATATTGAAGTTGTGATTAATTTTCGTGACCCAGGGTTGCTCCCCAATCACGTCGGTAGACCGTGTATGGAAGTGGAATAGATTTAAGCTTTATATTTAAGAGAGGGTGCCTCAGTCAAATTAATTTTGGTTTAGGGAAGAAAATGATGGACCTGGATTGGTGACCCGATGTGTTCCAGGAACGGTTGTTTCGACATTTCACCCCCGTCACGCCGTTTAGTTAGAGCCATGGGATGGGTGCCACGCCACGCCAATGGGGTTGGGAGTTAGAAACTGGGTGTTTGTTCGCTGTCATTCGCGACGGGAGCACGGGCGTGTCAGAAATGTATGGTCCATATATAGCAAGCAGCATAGCGACGGTACCTTCAGTAAGCCTCGAGGCTGACCATTAGAGAATAGGTTAATGAAGGGTTTTTTTTCTGTTTTTTGTTCCCCTATTTCGCGAGAATAAAACGCGCAGTTAGTTTTAATCGGTTGTGTGCCGACCGTTTGTTGAAGTTATCTGAGAAAGTGATGGTGGCCCGAAAGTGCAACATACCGGGAATTTTTGGGAAGTGGTCGAGCACGGAGAACGTGTGTGAGCAAGAGCGAATTTATGTGGTAGATTTTGCAGGAGATATAGGCGAGAAACGCCTGATGTTGATTTGTGACAGGGGATGGCTTTTTTAAGCCGGTAACGACCGTAGGGAGCAAACTCTCCCACATCCCGGAAACATTGTCATGTGGTGCCGAAGGAAATTCCGGCAGGGGTGAAATGATGGTAACCCCAGGAGTGCTCAGGCTCGGATTTTTACCAGTCCCAGGGAGGGGTTGGTTTTTAAAAAAAAAGAGAAAATCTTGGGATTTTTTGTTTTTTTTGTTTATAGGGAAGGAAGGAGTGTTACAATACTGTAGGGCACCATTATGCAAGGCACAGTAGGTTAACTAGTATCAAATAGCTAATTTTGTTATTGAAAAATAAGTTTTGTTTCTGGACTCAGAAGTGAGTTCAGAGAAGTGTTTGATCCAAGAATAGTCATAATAAATTTAGACACCTGACGTGACCTTTGAGTCAGAGATCAGAGTGAGTCGTTTTTGTCCCCATATCGTGCGTGGGAATGATGATTACGTCACCACAGAAAACAAGAACTTAGCTTTTTAGAATCAGTCTGAGCCTAGAGGCGATACCGTTCAGACCGGGCGCGAGCATGTAGCCGGCAAACTGGTAAGGCCCCGTTCTGGGAGGGCAGAAGATATCCCGAAAGGAAAGAAAATAGCCGAAGTATGAGAGAGTCGAGACCGGAATCCCCCTGACAGCAACCGAACTGGGAAATAAGAAAATTGTGTGAGAATAAAGAAACTTGTGTGAAATATCCCTTCAAAAAATTCGTGTCTCGTGTATTCATTCTGTCTGAGACAGACCTCTTCCTTCGATCAAGACGACACAGCCAGCGAAGACTAGACGAATCACAGGCCAAAGAAGAGAACAGAAGATAAGGTAAACTTTGAGATTTATTTGAGAACTTTTTAGAGACTTTAAGATACGTATAAATGAACAGAGGCAGTAATTGAAAAAGGCCTGAGATGCCGTGAAAAGATTCGTGATTTTAAAAAGGCCTGAAAGGCCGTAAATTGATACGTGAAGATTTAAGACTGTGGTTACAAAATGATATGAGTAGACATGTAGCGTGTATCGTAACATCTGTATATCTAGAACATAGATCCAACTAAAAATAAACAATTTTTAGACCAAATTTGACTTTATTGATGAGCGTAGTCTTCTAGAGTGATATATTTATTTCAACGTTTCTTTCTGTTTGGCTTCAAATTACGCCTTAGTTTCTGATATCATTTATTTATTTGACATCTTTTACCTTTAGATTACTCTCTTTATTCCTGCAAACAACTATAAGTCGCTTTAGCTGGCTGTAATGAATAGAGTTAATGCGGAAGTATGTGTCGTACAATTCAAATAAGTTTGTTATCATTGCGATAGACGTGTTACCCAGTGCATTTTCATGATGAAATAACACTTTTTCCCTTTTTGTTTCTAGCCGTCATTGGCTGATGTGTTTCTTCAATCGAACCACATATGCTGTATATGTTTGCTATTAAAAGTGCGCATTTACCAAGATAAACGATCAGCAAAATACTTTATCAAAATTGTTTATTCGCCATTGGTTTGTCGTTCGTTTTGCTTATTTTCCCATAGCGTCCGGGGACGTCCTCAGGAGGTCAGGCAGATACTCTATCTGTCCTAACTTTTTAGTGAGCATGACAGACCCTGGTAGTACCCATATATGCTCCAGGCCACGTACAGCGTCTGGTATTCCCAAATATTCATCCATTTAGTACTGACTAGGCTCAACGTTGCTAAACTTCGGTGATCTAACGGGAACCGGTGTACAACGTGAATATGCGATGTCGGCATTAACTGACCGCAAAAATGTCCATATACCGTAGAAGCAAATAACAAACTCGTATACAATGAATTAATGTTTCTTGGGTATTACAAACTTCAAAAAATAAGAAATTATTACAAACATGATCAACTTCGGCATCAAATGAGCTGACAAGGTTTGATATGTTGTAAAACATATAAACCGAACCAAATACCATGAATAATTATGTTAAGATATTTAGAAAGTTAAGCTAAACAAAAAATGTAAAATAATTAAATGTCCTATAAAACGTGTCGATATGGCGTAATACTAAATAACCGAAACAAATATTATATAACAATGTGTTAGAATATTGCGATAAACATGCACACACTTTTTTACCCCGAAAAACTGAATTTCGTATACAATGATACTTTGGCATTTTGACTAAGAGATACGTGTAGTACTTGCTCTTGTGAATACTATATTCATCTTTTTCTCTTCGGACACTGAAGGAGATATCGTTCTAGAATGAAATAATTTATATATATTTGTATATGGTTGTGTCAATCCAGAGTGTTAACTCGTCGTGAACTGAGTGTTCATAACTAAAATATTCCCTCCTGCGGAGGCAAGTAAGTAGTTCCACTAAAGATGTTAGCATGCCATGATAGAAACCAACCAAATAATACATACAATATATATGTACGGTTTCTGCATAAAAGTACCCAACGCTTCTTTACATGTAAACTAAAAATATGCATTAAGGTAAGACGGAAGTAAAGTAGGCAGTGAAAGCATTATGCTGTATTGATTTTGCCGTTGTATTAAGTTTTTTTTATTATTTGCTAACGGCCGTAGTATATATATATATATATATATATATATATATATATATATATATATATATATATATATATATATATGTGTGTGTGTGTGTGTGTGTATATATATATATGGGTGTGTGTATAATATTCTCTTTTTATATAAAGTTGACATTAAATAATGAAGTATGATTTTAAATATATGTTGACATTATTTTTATATGATAAACGAGATATAATTTTATTATCACAGGCAAACACATTTTTATAATCTTCAAATAAGATATCTCCAATTTTTCATTTTGATATTATCAGAAATGATTTAATCTCTTATTTTACACTAATAATGTGTCACTTCAAAGGGGGATAAATCAAACAAAATAAAAAAATAAAAACTGTTGTGTTCTTCTTTGTTACTTTATATCTTTGCTGTTATCATTTGAAAATAGTTGTGAAACTTATACCCGAGAAAGCATGAATAGAACTGTTAGAAAGTCAAATTAATAGAAATCTCATAAAAAGTTTAAACGAAAACGATACATAGTAATAATATTAATTATACTATTTAGAAAGTGACTTTTTTCATCAACGTAATGAGATAGTTATGATGTATAACTATTCATTTTTTACCAAAATACTGGAAGAGAGATTAAGGTGAAAAGAAGGAGGTTAATGTAATTTGTTATTTACCATTAGTTGTGATTTTTTATAAGTCTGCTATATCCAGTAAACAGTTGATTTAGTTAATTTACAACATTTTATTTTTATTTTGAAGTGGCTCTTGGCCTTGATGAGTGTACACACCGAGCTACAACTTCTAAAAACAGATAAAACTCTGTTGATACTAATTAAGCAACCATTATTTTAATCTAATAATCGATAGAAAAATTATTCTCAAACATCGTAAATTTAAATATGAACATATTATAACTTGAGAGCTTTAGCAGGGTGAAGCAAGTCTTTCAAAAACATGCAAATCTCGTCTCGCAGCCAAAACTAAAGCGAAAGGCACTAGTCTTGTGTTTCCCCACATCCCATCCTCGTCTACGTAACCCTCATTCGCTTACATGGTGTAACATAATGTAATTAAATTCTCGATTAAACACAGAATAGTTCTTACTTTATTATTCGATAAAACACATATCTGATCAATGTTAAACATACCGTATTTGTTATCAGTTACCTACTCTCACTCGTCGTATATTCTATGTATACACATTCATTCCGTTTTTGGGTCATCTCTCTAGTCATAAATACACTTCAAATAAACCAAAAACGAAATATCATTTTAGTCATATTTGTATTTGTTAATCGCTTTAGTTTTCTTTACATATATTCATCTACACATATTTCTTTCAAACTTTCCTACAAATTAAAACATTGAATAAACTTAGGAGCAGATTATCGTCTAGGTCAGACACAGATTACAAAATAACACACGTAGTGTTCATCTTAAATTCACATCAAATTTCACACCGGAAGAAACACATAAGTATAGAAATACGACGCACCAAATAGTTTAATCATGTTTCTAAAAACATAAAATTCTTTAGAGCATTCTTCCCAAAAGAAACATCCTGCACAAAAATACATTTGAAACGTTATAATAAATAATAAGTTTTTCGTGACCCTCTAGCATACTATCCTAATATTATCATCCAATTGATGCAGCGAGAATGTTTAGAAGAATAATAGATGCATTAAATTGGTGATCGTCTCATAGTTGGGCCCTCAAAATGCGGGGAGAGAATGAGAAGCTAATTTTCATGTAAACGCATAGCTTGCTTTACAAACGTTTTCCGACCATCATGAACACACGTCAAATCACATTCAAGGTACAAGTAACAGTTTTCCCTCATGAATTACGTATGTGAAATGTTGACGTCACATCTATCTGTTTTTATCGACTTCCATCTCCCACGATTATCTAGAACAAACCAACTGGACGTCTTAGTCCAGTTTGACAACATCACCTACCATATAAACTTCAACTATATCTACTATATCGTAACAACCCATACACGTAACTCAAATATATTAATTAATTACGCCACCACAACGGCACACGCGAGAATAGTTTTTTGTTATATGATAATGTCAACACTTTGTCTTTAACTCGAACTATCCTGGACAAAACATGAACCGACTTCACAGACTTTCCGCCTTCGATTCATCACTTATCACGTATAACTAATATAACTCTTATAACTAAATGCTATTCTTACAAAAATGAATAACTGGAACTAAATATCGAATCAATATTTCCTCTGAGAACATATTCACACACTGGCACCCTCCACACACACATTATATATATATATATATATATATATATATATATATATATATATATATATATATATAGTTTGAATTATCTACTGGGGAGTTTTAATTACCTACTAGACAACCTCCCCAAGTGGCTTCGGTCTCTCTGTACAATTATTTTTCAGGACAACCTGACATGAGTATAATTCTCCCTACAAGTACACTCTGAGAAAATATTCAAAATAACATAGTATTCGAAGCAGAAATAAGATCCACTCAACACAGCTATGAAATTGCTCATACGAGAAATACTGCACCATCCCTTAGTGATGTTACCTCAAGTGTTGTCCTTACATCTGGTCAAGAGACCACAAGACATATATACTATAACCTTGTTTACTGGTTAATTAGAGAGAATAAAATTAATGTTCTAAACGTCTTTACTAACCTACCGTTTGAGAAATATAGGGACATTTTAATAGAATATTCGAATATCGATGTATCTCATATAGAGATCAAGTGTAAGCCCCATGAAACGGCCCCTTGGTTTCTGAGAACTTCGACTGAGTGAAATGAAAGAAAAGAACATGTATATATATATATATATATATATATATATATATATATATATATATATATATATATATATATATGCGAAATACGTTCTATGCGCATTTCTTGCGCCGCTCAAGTGTTTTTTCATTTTCGGTCCGAAATTGGTTCCATAACATACAGAAAACCACAGATGCTAATTCACACAATAAGACATAGTAGACTTCTACCAATCAATAACAAAAGCAACCCTAGACAAGGCTTTCAACTTTGCACTTTCACACACAAACATCAGTCAACTAAAAAGGGATATAATACTAAACTCATCAGTTAAGGACTTTAAAGAACTTTGCCTCAACTTCGAATTGTCATAAAATTTGATTCGTACCTAATTTTATTCTTTAACTTCATTTCTTGCTATTAATGCTCTATCCAGTATATTAAGCTTTATTCTTATCCGGATGTTCACTAATTGAAGATATTAGTTGCCTCTTATATCTTTTGTTTTATTAACCTTGTATATATATATATATATATATATATATATATATATATATATATATATATATATATATATATATATATATATATATATATATAAAGTCTAAAGAAGCTTTGAGTCATTTAAAAAAAAGAAGTAAAATGCAGTTTAAATTCCCAGAGAAACCAACTAA
Organism: Sepiola atlantica; assembly: GCA_963556195.1. Taxonomy (NCBI): domain Eukaryota; kingdom Metazoa; phylum Mollusca; class Cephalopoda; order Sepiida; family Sepiolidae; genus Sepiola; species Sepiola atlantica. The sequence goes on from OY744555.1 coordinate 37,619,934, forward strand.
ATCCAAGATATTGCAGACTATATATATATATATATATATATATATATATATATATATACATATATATATATATATATATTATAGATGAATATTGGTTATACAGAGATAAATTGAAAAACTCACACATAAAAAGCCAGCCGAAATATTCGAATAAAAAAATACAGAGCATAAGATAAGCTAACCAAGTGAATAAAAGACCGATGGTCAGAAGGAAAATTGAAATCGATGCATAGAGTTGCGAGCGAGAGTAAATCTAATGCCGTACATGTCATCATTTCCGAGAGGTCAAATACTCTTTGTTAAGAGATACAGGATGCGTATGTGAACCATAATACTCTAAACGTGATATCTATACTTTGGAAACAAAATGTAGCCAGACTCGAAGGAAGAATTTTAAAGGCGGAAAGATACAAGTGCGTGGTTAGTTTCGTACTTTATCCCACAACCCATGAGAAATAAAACAATTGCAAGATCAACTCTTCTTTTGCCTGAGTTATGTGTTTCATCTCTTACCCAAGATGTTTATTTGCAGTTCATTTGAGAGTTAACATAATTGGCATTATTTACATTAGTGTCGTGTGTGTCAACCATAAAGTCGTTACAGTATTCCTCTTTAATCACGAAAGGGGAAAAAGATCACGACAGTCTGTCCGACATTGTCAGATCGAGATCGTATCTTTCTAGTAGAACGAGATGATATTAAAATAGGAAAGAGTTAAGTAGGAAATATTTTACTTTAAAGCGACGATTAATCTTTCTCGCGTATCACGGCTGCAATCATCTCCTATAAAAACATTTTTCAGAAACTTTCTCTTTATCTCACAAAAAAAAGAATCTAAGTTTTCACAAGTTTGTGCTCTCTGTTATATATGATACCTTAAACATATCATCTCTGCATAATCGTTTACGAATATGACGTATATAAAAAAGAAGCGACAATAGAAAAGACCAGACTAATACGAAAAAAGAGTTAAAAGTAGAAAGAACGAATAAAATGGGAAATGGTTTACAGATCATTGTAAACATTCAGTTCGGATGTTACAAAACTATTGATTATTTCATCAAAATATTATTTGGTTCTTATATATCGTAAGGCCGAAAATAAAATGTATCTTAAATTTCGAAGAGTCAAATAATGGGGAGATAACTCATATGTTTCATCACGGTTTATCTTGAAATTGATTTTACTATTGTAATTAATGTAAAATAAAGTTAAAACAATGTATACGTAAAACGGAAACTTTAGGAATCACAACGCTTATGGGTATTCGGCACCAATAAAAAGTAAAATTATTTATTAAAATAAATTAATTATTAAAGAAGATTTAGAAATAATAGAAGAATACATAAATGGAAAGGAAAAACATGAAACATGGGAAATAAAGTGTTTGAAATGAATTAAAGTTTTACACTCGGTAAAATTAATCAATTTGTCCGAAAATTAACATGTGCAATTGCAAGAAGTCTATTAGTTTGCTATTATCTCTGGTTAAATGTAACATATTTTGCAAGTTCAGTTAAAATCCATTCTAAGATCAAACCGTGGTTGAAAACGTATTTGATTCTTCAGAATAAAGGAGGAAATAAAGAATGTCCGGTCCTACGATACATAACCACCCATTATTTTTATTTTTTGTAAATAAAAATCGTGTATTTAATAACTATTAAAATCAGACACACAAATACTGAAAACCATACCATCACATTGCATTCTTTCACATGGCTGATGTAAATATATGGTCTAGGCTGAAAAGGGAAAATTTTCTGTTCGTAAAATATCACCATGAAGATAACCCTTACATTTAAACATTATTTTACAAAATGCAACATAAGATTTTCATTTTTATTTGAGGGCGGCGATCATTATTTTTAATATATTGGTTTTTCGCTATAAAAATGTTTGAAATATTTCAAAGTTAATTATTATCCAGATCATCAATTAAAAATGTGCCTTATCGAAAAACAATAGTTCTATAATGGTACAATAAATCGTTAAAAATATATATGAACGTAACTTTATAATTAAATTGTACATTTACATTAAAACTATAGACTTATTCATGAGAAATTAATGTTATATCTGAACGCTTGGACTTAGATACACACTATAGTTATCCAAATGTGAATGAGTACACAATCCCTGTACTTTATCAAATACGAACACAAATATAGCCGGGTGAACAGCTGAGTTTTCCTAGCTCCGCAATGTTATACAAGTACAATATTTGGTGCTCATTTGTCATATGTTCATGTTTGAAGGATTAGTATATTTGCGCACGCAGTGTACATACTACCTATATAGAGAGTTTGGGCAAATAAATGGACTAACACAACTGTAGGATAGAAGCTGTCGGGCTCTTACGCGAATTGTTTCAAAGGATCTCAAAAGATCAGCACCCGAAATAATTGTAGCGATTAATGACATCAAAGTACACAGATTCTACAAATATTATTCTCCGGAAAGTACGCAAAGTCAAGTTTCACAAGCAGGCTCGAAACAGAAAACGTCCTGTAGTAGTAATCGTGGTAGCAGTTGGGAGGGTTTACCTGTGTGTGTTTCTCCCTTTTTTATCTCTTGTTGTGTAGATTGCTTCATGTCTTCTTTTTTGTTTATGTCTAGCTATAATAGTATTTATGGTAAGGAAAATATGAACATATATCTTTACCCGATGTTTCCATTTGTATTTATTCTGTTTTAATATTTTTTAAAGTTTATTACATTATTACGTAATGTTACACGATTTTCACGTATTAAAGAGTATATTACTAGTGTTCCTTTCACAAACTCCCCGTTGTTAGTAATTTAAACACATGTTTCCTGACTTGTTTTCTATTCATTAACATGAAAACATACACACAGAAAATAATTTGTTTCACGTTTCATTCAACATTTTATGATCAATAACATTCTGCGTCAAAGCTAATTTAAAACGGAACACTTTTGTTACTAATTTTCGTATGAACGCACACATTAAATAATTCACGTAGTCTAAAAAGAGAAAAACGCGCTCTTTTATCTATTTCTATGTTGGTTGAATCATCAATCGTAAAGCGAAAATAAACACTCGAACGCATTTACCATCAATTTTCGAGCATCCGTAAGAATAGATGCAACAACAAACATCAGTATCGATCTTTTTATATGAGTAATTTCCAAGAAAATCGTTCAGTGCGTAAATACATAAATGCATTCGATTACATGTTTCGAGAGTATAAAACGAATTATAAATGGATATGAAAGGAATAATCGAACTAAATTAAAGGGGTGAGGAAATGATAAATTCCATTTGGATGTGCAAACGCCTGGCAGCTGCCTTTGAAAATGACATCATGCCGCGTTGAATAATGAAAGGGGTTTTGTTGCATCTTATCTTTTGTAACGCATAATAATCCTCTTTTCATAATAAGAAAGTAATCTCTCTTCATAACGAACGAAATAAGATTTTGGTGAACCTATACATGTAAAAGTTGCTTCTTGCGTTAAATAATTGGAACATGCGAAGAGAAAATAATAAAACCGGGTACAAGCGATTTGGGCAGTTGTTTTTACAAACGAATTTTGGAGATGATCACAAATATAGAATACAAAAGTAAATAAAAAAGAGAAATAAAATACATTGCGTTTTCAAATATACTATGTGCAAGACTGTCTGATCTCTCTCGTAAAATAAAACAATTATTGGGTTACTCGCTTAAGAACGTCACCCAATATCGAGGAAAACATTTCTTAAATGTTCTGCATGAATTAAATAAAACCTTGATTACAAGTACAATATTGTGTTGAAAACATAATAAGAAAACATGACTCTTGGTACTATTTTGTATCGTACTAGAGCAGCTTTTCAAGATGACTTCGAATTAGCTGTGTGCATTTATAAAGGCGCAACATATACTTGGTATTGTATCATTATAACTCTTTCACCTCCTTCATGATAGATGCCACCAGCTCTCTAATTGCAGTCTGACTCTATTCATAGTTCTCTCGTTGAGGTCGCCCAACATAAATAACTTCGGAAAGTCTAAATATTGTGTTGCCGACTCACAATAAGTTTTGAAGCTGATTACACAGCCGCCAAATTTATCTTGAACCCAATCCTTTGGCACGTTTGAGCTTGAAGAGCTTGCTCTACCTTGGTGTAAACAGAATGTTACAATATAAGACGGGTACAACGTCTGATGTTCAGTGTTGCCCACACCGTTTCGTACTCGGTTGAACCAAATGTCTTACGTTATACATCAGCTCAGCTGTACAGTTCTCAAGGCGACAAGAATTAGTTAGACGATACTCACTGGCTGCATTGAAGTTCTGCACTATTTCTCTAATTTCCGATGTGATTGACTCAGTCCTGAATGTATCTCTTGAACAGGAGCTTTTCCACATTTTAACTAATTCAGAAAGTGTCTTGCAATTTCTTTGATAAACAATTTTTATAGTATTTTTAGAAGCAATATATTTATTGATAGGGTTCCCATTCATATGTAGTTCTGTTCACAGCAGATGCGTTCCCCATGTTTTGCCAAATTGTAATGATCGATGAGGTGATCTAAGATATATGACAAAAAGTGTGCGTGGGCTCGGTTTTACCAGGCAACTTAGTATATATGTTACTGTCGTCTAAAATATCTGCCATTTTTTAATGTTCGAAAGTATTTTTACTCTCGCGTAATATTTCACGACACGACAGTTTAATACTGATAATTCCGAATAAATTGTTAACTGCAAAAATAACATTTATTATCAATTTTATAAAATCCATAAAAAATACTCGCATAAAGTCTTAAAATATATTCATTCTTGTGTTTGTTATAAGCTTGCTTAACCACGGGACAACATTAAAAAGACAGCTTGATTGAATAAATCGTTTGTTAGAAGAGTTTAAGGTCTACTAAACACATAATACGGTAACTTATCGAATGGCTTATTCCAGATGTACGTGCGCGGAATACCAAATCTTTTAAGTAAGTATATAAGTTGATCGGCATCGGATTTGAATATACAAAGATACACAAGAATTTCTTTATTTATTTTTGTGCTAATCCTCCGAACATTAATGAAAATAGCAAAACAACAAAAGTCACAACTGGCTATTGAAAACAAATAATACTCGTTTTATTTTATTAATTGAAAATCTCCTTCTTAAATATAATGATAGACTGAACAGTATATAAAAGGCGCCCATTAAAAAATAAATAATTCTAGATTAGATTAAAAGAAGTGCACAGAAATTGGTTACGTGACGAATCTTCAAGTCAAATGTGTAAAAGAAAAGAGCTTGATGTGTGAATCATATCAGAGTCATGTTATCGAACACGTGACAATAGATCTTAACACGTAGATAAAACACGAGCCAAGAGGACGCATGAACATGGGCTTTTTAGATAAATAGTAAAAACATTCAAAGGTACACATCATTTCTCACATTCAGTGTTGTCTTACATGAGATACCAGAATAAAGTAACATTTTACTCAGCTAGATTTATATCGGAAATTGTTTTACGGATTCTCAATCACTAACGGGTAAGTATAATATGATTGAAGAACGTTACATGTTTTTAATATTTATGCTGACATATTTCCGGCTAAAAATCCCTCATGATATATTAGATATTTATAGTCCACCATCATTCCAACGATGATGACAAAATATGCAATAGTTAACATATTTGTTTTTGTGATCAAACGTTTGGACATTGAAAAAATACTAATTCAAATGAAGGAAGAAACTCTAATATTTCTGTAACATTATAAGGACCGATACTTCGACAATAGCACATTATTTAGATTTCGGGTTTCCACGCAGAAAATCAAAGTCTGTGTGTGTAGATGTGACGAAATAGAAACTCATTTCTATTTCTATTTTCATTGTTCTCGTTTTCTACATCTATCCTTATCGTTTAAATGACAATAGTCGTAAATACAAGTACAAAATAACAAAGAGTGTATGTTCTACTAAAGGATATACTATAGTTTATCCCATTTAGAGGATTCCGACACTTGTCACGAAACCAACCGCTTTTCCACGCGGTCCAGTACGAAAGAGAACAATTTGGATCAGCTGTTTCGCCGCGTATCACTAGTGACTTCCTCATTGTGACGTAATATCTAACCAACAAATCCCAACTGTCAATTATAAATTTCTAATAGATTTTCCAATTACTTACTTTTATGTTAGCTTAACTTGAAAGGTGTTTATCTTATTTTCACACACCCGCATATACATTTTGCTACATTTCAGCAGGCTTCCATAAGTTAAAATCAAAAGGAAATAAAAACAATGAACTTAACAATAAGGTCGATGCAAAGCAACAAAGCATATGGAAAGTGGTGTATACAATCTGCGAAAAATGATAAAATCTTGTCTCATTAATAATCACCTTCTTGTGAAATGCTTTCAATTCTATGAAAACTACTAAAAATCCAGAGAAAATGATATTTTCCCAGGAGGAAGGTGAAATATCGAATACATTTTAATACTGTGTTTGCTTGAGCTATTATTGAAAACTTCTTTAGAAAATAAAGTAAAACGAAATAAATATTTAATTCAACAAACAAACATCGGTGTTTTATTGATTATGTTTCCTTTTAGAGATCTAATCGTATTAAAGTGGCCCGTGAGATGGAAAAACCGGAAACATATCTTAATCCCTTCTCATGTCAGTGCATGCACTTTCAATCAAGACTTTTATCGATTTGAGTTTATTTTCTTTAATGCAAAATTCGAAAATGCAATTCAAAATGCATTATTCTTCAAACTTGTATAATCAAGTTAAATGCATTAGATGTGTAAAGAAAAATGTATCGTTTAACGTCATTTACCATCTCTATATAAATTATATATGTATTCATATATACGCTTATAACTACATTGACAGCGCTGTTTCTGTTAGATCACTGACCATGAGATTCGCCAGTACAAAATAGGTAAGACCTTTTAGACACCAGGTGTAATTACACTCTCTTCCAAATCAAATGAAACTACAAGACAATAGTATAAAAACGCGTGCAATTTACGCATAACATGCTCCAAATATGTTGCACATGCCGTCAAATTACAGCAGCATATTATTCACTTTTAGAATATGAATCGATTTGTAATGTTCGCAACGGTATTAATGGAAATGCTTTAACAGCCTTAAAAGAACACACAAATCTGAACTTAAATGTATGAAACAAATACGTCTACCCCCGCTTTTACAATGTATCCTCTATCCGTGTATATATTTTAGTTACTTCGTTATTACTTACTTATTTGTTAGATTGTTTTCTTTATTCGTTTGTTCTCATATTTAACTTTTTGTATTACTTATAAAAAAAACCTTACTTGTTCGCTTGCCTTTTTATTCCAATATTTTGACTCTATCCGCGATTTTAAATAACAGAAACATACAATACAGATAAACTTCCATTTGTTTAAATCTTTCACAACTTTACACTTGATTCCTGGTCATTTCAGTATGAAAATAAGTGCATTTATTTCAGAATTTATATATGTATTATAAAATTGAAAAGTTTTTTTTTTACTTTAATCTTATTAATTTCGGAATAATATTTCAACATCAGAGTTGACCAGTATTGTGTCATATTTTTTTCATAAAAAACACAAAATAAAAAATAAACAAACTGTTTTTCTTTTGTTTCTTTGATAAAATGTCCTTGTTATGGTGTATCCGCAGCAATGTTGTTGGCGGTTATGAATTCAAATTCTGGTTGTAGAACGAAGAAAGCATTGGCATGATCAAGGTTTAAGAAAATGGGTCGTTCATTCTAAAGCATTGGTGGTTCAGTATTTCTGATGATAGAATATTATTCCAAAACTAAGAAGATTAAAGTAAACAAAATAATAATAAAGTAATCTTGCATTGATAAAGGCTTCTATTTTCACTTTCATAATACTGACCCACCAATGCTTTGAAATGAACGACCCATTTTCTAATATATGTATTATTCGATAATTTTCGAATACTCAACTGAATCTATTTCTTATAGGTGGAGTTTATATATGACTATGACATAATCCAATTTAATATCATTCGAACAGATAAATACTTGCGTAAAAAAAATAGTGACAGCTTCCGGTTATAAAATCTGACAGTTTTAATTACACTATTGTGTAAACATTTCGTACAATGGGATGTATTTATCGAAAATCTTAACTTCATGGAAGACATTATATTTATATTGATGAAGCGACAGTCGAATGATTATTGACTCCACAAATTATCTGAAACGGCCGTATTTTACGTAGACAGCTGGAGACTTGCTTATACGTTGTGAGTAGGAAGCACAATACGTGTGGATGTCTCTCTCTCACTGTGTCTTATTTTTCTATTTTGGTAACAGTGCTCGACAAAGTAAAATTGAAGATAACGTTGTATGTATTGTCTTTTCTTCTTCTATAATCGTTACAAAAACAAAGTATTATTGAAGATAACGTTGTATGTATTGTTTTTCTTCTTCTATAATCGTTACAAAAACAAAGTAAAATTGAAGATAACGTTGTATGTATTGTTTTTCTTCTTCTATAATCGTTACAAAAACAAAGAAAAATTGAAGATAACGTTGTATGTATTGTCTTTTCTTCTTCTATAATCGTTACAAAAACAAAGTATTATTGAAGATAACGTTGTATGTATTGTCTTTTCTTCTTCTATAATCGTTACAAAAACAAAGTATTATTGAAGATAACGTTGTATGTATAGTCTTTTCTTCTTCTATAATCGTTACAAAAACCATCGCCAACAACGTTGGTCTGTTGCATTTTATAATTTATTGCTTTACTTTCGCACAACACCGTAAACGTACACTAGTAACCTTCTACTCGACGGCACGTCGATGGAAGAGAAGATATAACCTCGACAAAGGTGTATGACTTCGATCAGACCGACAACCAAATAGAAATGTTTGTATACTTTTATCGCTACGTGCCACGTCGGACTTCCTCTCAATGACGTCATATCCATACATATTTTTCTAATTCTCATCTTTTAATTTTAATGCATTCGTAATAGTGTATGTTTTGTTGAGAGTTTCACTCCTCTCATAATATCCATGATGATTCAATATTTAGTTTCGATAAATGAAGACGCATTAGTAAAGAAAGAGATGAAAAACGTTTGTTGTCAAAAAAGATTATGCCCTTCTAGACTCCTTGAGAAGATGAATGCTTTTACCCTTATGAAATTCTAAGCAAAATCTCATTCTATGCAACTTTTAACATTTTAGTGTCTTGTAAGAATTAGACGTCGGGAAAAACATCACATGCAATTAATCATTGAGAGGTTTTTTCCAACTACCTGTATATATATATATATATATATATATATATATATATATATATATATCTATATAATACATATACTAAATATTAAAAAAAAGTTCAACGTGGTAAACACTTAACTACTGGTTAATATTCCAGTTTAGAAAATTAATGTAAAATATTTGCAACTATAATTGCTAAGATTATGTTTTTTACCTGAGCAAAAGGATGTTTAAGTTCTTAAGAGAGATTACATATATTCATTGTTATTTTTTAAATTATTAATCTCTAGGGCTTATTTTTCTCGTATTTTTCAGCTTAAACAATAGCGTATACCTTTCCGTTGAGCCGAAACAATTGGTCACTACAAAATTCATGCGTGTCATATTTAAGAATGTAACATTTGATATAGTTTGTACTGCTGACCCGCAAACGAACCCACTAATAAACTGAACAAAAAATAAACAACTGCCTTCATTTCAGATGTTATTTTTTTCAATCAGATGCACTTATAACCTTCGATTATAACAGTTAATATATATATATATATATATATATATATATATATATATATATATATATATATATATATATTAAGCTATGAAAATATATTCATGGCAATTAAGCTAAACAGAGGTTCTTGCGTTTCATCCCCGGGGACATTTTCAGGCTAAAATGTCTGAAGACTCCCCAGCTGATGAAACGCGGGAGCGTCTGTGTAGTTTAATTGCCATAAATGTGTTTTCATAGCTTACTACCTAGCTCCACTTATGTACCGAGCACTGTTGAAGTAAATACTAAAAATTACTATATAAAAATTATATATCCTTATAGAATTTTATGTGGGTACATGGAATAGTAATACAATTATATATATATATATATATATATATATATATATATATATATATATATATATATTTGACACAAGCGTTCTTTGTTGACTAAATGAATAAACACATTTCGATAAGAAGACAATATAACAATTGTAAAATAATAGCCATTAGTATCTAGAAATATGGCGCCAGAAGGAATTGCTTTTTCACTGATATTAGTGCTTATACTGGTTTTCGCAACGGGCAGTTTGGATACAACACGATTAGGTTTCGTTGAAAAGCTTCACGTTATTTCGACGTTTTGTTCATAGAGAACGGGACAATAAAGTACGAGTAAATATTTTATATTTAGTTCATCAATAACTCAAAATGTAAACGTTACAACACACACACGAAATGTAACTATTGGGCAAACGCACTTTCATTGTATCCTTCTTTTATGAATTTCTTATTCGTCACTACTTAATATTCGTTATCTTATCTATTGAGCATTGTAACTAGATGTGCTTCCCAACATCGGTCATATGTAAGTAAATTCGTGTTGGTTCGGTATATTGAAGACTTATCTCCATTAATCATCTCTGCAAAACTATTTTATTTAACAACGTAATGCAACGTATACTTCACGAAACCAAAAAATATGAATCCATTCCACGTGATGGATATAAAATACACTGCAGTTTTAATTAACTGACTGATAGGATAGCAATTAAAAACATATTATTCTCGAAGAAAATAAAGACAGAACGCAAGATAACTACCCTCCATTTCGTTCTTGGGACAGAAAGTGACTATCATTTTCTGTTTCCGGAAAAACTGTGAATATTCTCAAAAATCATGAAAAGGTCTAAATATAGTATATGCCTTTATGTGGTGGCTATAAGAATCTTGGATGAACCGTCTTGGAAGTAGTACCATTTTACTTACAATTGTAAGAATATAAAGCGAGAGACCGTGTCAGTGGTTAAAAGCCGTGACTAAATATATGTTCTACTTATCTGATACACACAACATTCAGCAACCTTTTAGTATTTCGAAAAAAATAAATTCATGGTATCGATGTCCATAAAAATGATTCGTAATTTTTCCTAAACGTTGATTGCTTGAATTCTTTTTCCAAATATAGCAATTTCGAATGACTGATGTAAAGTTACGACCGTTCTAACAATCAGATAACGTAAAACGAATGTTATGATCGAATTTTTGTGTTACCAAGAGGATAAACTCCGGCTGCAACTGGACGGTTTTGTTAGTGTCGATATAATATAGTTATATATCATTCTCACACAAACGACGACGTCCGCATATATTTTAGGTGTGTTAACAAAATTCTCTGCTCTCAAACGCATATTGTTCAACAATACCTGCTACTTCAGCCGCTCGCACATTTTCCTGGAACTCTGTTAGTGTGACGCCATTCAGAATACATCGTCTTCATCTTTCTTTAATAATACAACACACTATTTCACCTTTAAAAAGTTTATCACAACATGCTTAGATTTCTCACATGTGTGTGACTAAAATACGAATTTTGGTGTTTCATATTGGTCATGTTATTTAAAATAAAACGTGTGTCTTTGTGAAATAGACTGTAGAATAATATTCTTCTAGTGGTTTTGTTTTCAATTCCGGTAAAATAACCAATAACATTGAAATGACTTAAAATTTCGTAAATATATTAAACGCAGAATGAGAGCAGTCCATACAATATTCTTATTTATTAAAATTGTGTAAATATTTATCGTGTTTATGTGCATTACTATACGTGTTTCATTTTTTACAAGACCAACACTTTATTATTTTATTTAATATCAATCAATTATTTATTTTACTTGATAGATTCTTCAGTATCTACCAAGCTCCAGCCCCTGTCCCATCGCCGCAATGTTGCATCCTTGTGCTTGTTTTACAAGTACTTTTAAGGATTCTACTCTGATGAGCTTGCTTCTCCGGTACCCCCACGACGTAAGTTTACTAGACCAACCGACCATCTGCAAAATCCCATCCATACTGTGTAGAGGCCCCCAAATGCCGGAGAGCTTTCTACTCCACAACTTCTTTCCTCGTGCTGCTGGACTCTGGAACTCCCTCACAGCTTCCTGATTGCCTGACGTTACTGACATGCAGAAATTAAACACTAATGTAAACAGACATCTCGCTGCGCAGCTCCTAATGTAGGTTGCCCCCCCCCCAAAAAAAACAAAAAAAAAAAACATTGTTCACCCTATTTTCTCAGTAGCGCCTTACGTCTACAGGGGTGGCCTTCCTTGTTTCAGGTGAACTATGATAAAGAAAAAAATAAAGAAAATAAATGCAAGAGATTTAATTACTAAAATGAACTTCTTACATTTCTTTATTGAAAGAAATTAGTTAAATAAGACGAGATAAAAAATACATAGCAACGGAAAGCGAATCCATAGTTTGTATCAAGGCTTTTCTCCCATTCTCGTACATCACAAAACGTCCGTAACCATTTCTTCCATAATGTAATCCGTCACGTTATCTGTCTGTCTATCTCTATAAATGCCTGTCTGCCTTTCTCCTTCCCTCTGCCTGTTTATTAGTTTCGTACCTGGTTTTTTTTAACAATCAACTTTGTATGTATCGAGTATTGATTGAAATATAAAATATACTCAGAAATAACAAGGCGTTTTTCTAACTCCTTTTTAAAATAATATTGTACACCTATTTTTAATTATTTTCCGAGTCATCCGAACGGCAACAGAACACTACACGGAAAATATGAGGGATTAACTAAAATGTTAATTCTAAATTTTCAAATACAACAACACATGATGAAACCCTCTGTAAAATGACAAGCTCTAGTGTTGATTGTTCAGTTGTTTTTATACTGACTTGTAACTCATTGTTATCTGTTTACAAAACACGTATGCTTTTATACGATTGATGTTTGGTTAATTGTTTTTAGGCGTATACTTTGTAAATAAATAGCACGTGTATAACATAGTATATTTACTCCATATATGTGTTAGATTTAATATGGCAGATAAACACGTATAGATTATGACGCATGTTAATGAGTAGGGCCACAACGATCTGTGTGTGCTTATAGCAATCAACGTGGTCATATTGTATTCGAGACTTTTCTGACATGATGATGAAGTTTGATGGGATGAGGTCAGACGGATATGACTCAAAAAGATATGCGGATATGATTACTCGCAGATATGACGTCACGTGGAACCGGATTTAGATACAATAATATATATTTTAAAATCAGACTGTTGTGGAAACTTAAAGCTGACACTCGCTTAATAATATACGTTCAAACAAAAAAAAATTGTGAAAATCACATGCGGCGATGAGCGATGTTTTGTATGTCTGTCTGACTATCTGTTTATGAGTCTATCTATCTATATGGATGACTATGTTAAGTTAGGAACATCACTGTATCGTTCCTTAATAATTATGGATAGATTGTACTTGTATCTCATTTAATATATTTCTCTCAAATAAGTTTTCGTTTCGAACCATTTTTTTGGTCTTTTAATTATTCTTTCTACTACACAATGACGCACTTATACGCAGAGCGTTTTACAGAGAAGACGGTAAAAAGTGACGACGAAAAGATACATAGCAGCGACGAAAAAATAGACAACACGAATATGAGGATACGAAACGATGACCGGCCATGAAGAGTAAAAAAGAAGGAACGTACGCATAGATCGAGATATTGAATGAAACGAAAGAAAAATAGGTACAGAAACACATTTCGGTTTCTGGAAAAGAATAAACTAGAAAAAAAAAACTATGCAATAGATACAATCTTTAAAGGTACTTCTGATCAGAGTTTAACAGTGAGTAATGCTAAGTGAGTGAGTGTACTTTATAATTCCCAAAGCTACGAAATTGCGGTGTCAGATCCGAAAAACAAACCAACAACATGTACTTAATATAAAGACCACCAATATATTGTCCTAAATATGCAGTTTATTTATAAAGATTATTTCTAAATATCCGGGTTAGTATACAACGCATTTATCTTGATACTATGAAGATGGACCTAACGATTTTCAAAAGCACATATAATGATCAGGTTATTTGAATATAAAAATAAATCTTAACAACAAAAAGACACCCGCACAAGAAGAGACATGTGATTGATTATCAAAGGATGAGAAAATTATCAGATGCCAAGAAAGTAATTTGAATAAAAATAATGTATTCGAAGACGCGACATGACCTGACCAATTTGTTATGATGGGAAATCAATACTCAATAGATGAGATAATTATCGAAAGGCAAACGATCAGTTGAATAACAATTAACTCACTTAAAACAGCAGGAAGCAACATAAGCTTCATATCGAAAGAAGGAGAAATGTTGAAAGGTGACAGGTCATCTTACAAAGTACATGCCAGGTGCAATTTATCATACCAAAAATAGAAGGACATATCGAGGGTTTGTTGAAAATCAGGCTCGGAGAAAAATCAACTATCAGCTTCCTGTGTAAGCATCTTAATCTAAATGACCACAACCCTCATTGTCACCAACAATAAAGATACATCTTATATTTTCCTAAGATCCCTGAGTTATCATTTTTATCAAGCTCATTGGCAATAGTACATTATGAACAATATATTTATATATGACCTTTTCAAGAAGCCATAGTGTATCAGCATCACTCAAAAACCATTTGTTGACAGTTTTTCCGTCATTAAACACTCTTAAAGGCTATAGTACGACTGCACTTAGAACCTGCATCATAAGTCTAGTGTCACTATATTCTTACTAAACAAGTTCACGCCCCTATTTTCACAATCATCCAGAACCCTTACGCCGCCGCGGCGTTCCCGCGGGACCCACTGATCCACTAAACAACAATGACAACTCTGTCATCCTCTTCCCCACAGTCATTCCGTATGTGAAGGGATCTACATCCACCTTCCAGTTCACACCCCGCAAACAATCCCTGCTTCATACTGGCTGGACAAATACCCTCGTTAGATCTGCTCCATACTATGGAACAACACGAGAATTTAACCAACCCCCTCTTCTTTGAGGGAGGGAAAAACAATAAAAAACAGAAAAATTAATTAATTTAATTCCACTTTAGTTACTGCTTGTTTTATTTTTTATTTTTTTTATATTTAGTACTATTTTAATTCAAAGAGGTTGACAACAATGTTTCCGGCTAAACTGAAGAACAAAAAAAAACAAGGAAATCATCAAGGAGTCTCTCTGTCAATACGCAAAATTACCTTTAAATAAAAAAAAACTTAGTCAACGACACCAACAATTAACAAGACATTCCACCCGACCTGAAACAATACAAGAATGCCACCCTGATCCTCAACATCATACATTATGTTTAAACAAGGAGAAAAACAAAAAAAGTCATTACAAAATCTTCACGTTTCTTGCTTTTCCCGCATGTGTGTGTGCATGTATGCGCACATCTGTGAAAACATCCGTCCTTCCTTCAATAAAAGTGTCACTATTCGAATTTGTGTGTATGTGTGTTAAGTAGTCTCATTAAAATTCGTTTTTTTCTTTTAAACTGTTTCTACTTTAATTTTCGTGTTAGTGTGTTCGTCATACTTTTTTTTCAGCAACAGTTTTACACATAATTATATTAAAATCGTCTATTACGTGTTTTTTTTAGTATATACGTGTTTCCTTCCTTTTTTTCTTTTAACGTTAATAAAATGCATTGAGAGTATAATCGTTTTTTCGTAATATCTTTTTTTGTTATTTTTAAAACTAAATGTACTTACGTATTTCTTTTTCTATCTTTAAAAACGTGGCCCAACTGTTTTGTATGTGTCTATAAGTTCTTTCTTTCTTTGTGCGTGTGTGTTCGTTATAGTTTCTACCCAAAAGTCGTTTGTTTTTGTTTCGTTTTCTTTTTCTTCCTTTCTCTTTGCAAAACAGTTTTTTTTTCGTATAATTATTTAAAAATCGTACTATTACTTGTTCTTCTTTTCACTTTAATATACGCGTGTTTCCTTCTTTTTTTTCTTTTACGTTAATAATGCAATAAGATAATAAATGTTCTTTCGTAATATCTTTCTCTGTATTTTTAAAACTAAATTACTTACATTTAGGTGTTTACCTTCGCAGCCACTGCTGGCCTCTCTCTCCACCCGCTCCGTATTTTTTCCTTTCTTTTTTTTTCGGACATCAGGCTGAACTACATTTTATTCTGTCTTCTTTTTCGTGTTTCTTTCTCTTTTTCACCCGTGGCAACCGCTCAGTCCGTAACAAATGCCCATGATGGACAACTGGCCATTTAAAGCACCCAAAAAAGACATGTTGAATAGCCCTTTAAAACAATTTATCCCTTCGTATTTTCTCGGCCGGCTTCGTCGTCCGGTGGTTGAGTCTTTCTTCGTCTCTGCACTGTCGTGGCCATCTCCGGGAGCTGTCTGTAACAAATGACCTTTCTCGCTTCATAAGACAACAACCTTATTATTTGATATTACTTTTATTCAGGCGTCGTTTGGATTGCCGTGGAGTTGTGTCATGTTATCGTTGATAGAGAGAGAGAGATTTACGAATATCGTAGTTAGATTATTACTGTTGTCCTATCTAATCTTAGAGAGAGGGGGGCAAGGATCCTTTCGCATGTCTTCCATTTAGGGAATACTCCCTTCTGTTAACGTCACATTCTTGGATCCTGACTCTCTCGCTTCTAGACAGTGAATGATCTCAAATCCAACAATACGTTCTCACGCTAGCGAAATCTCGCATAAACTCTCGTTGTCAATACACAGGTCACAGGTGCAATCTGCTCCCTAGACCTCGTGTGACCCTTAAGATCCCGTCAATTGTCGTTCTCGGCGTGGGAAAACACATCCGTAGCCTCGTACGGAATGACTCCGCTACAACCGCGTAAGTCAAACTCGACTTCCACAGATGCGTCCATCTCTCCAGGGCTATTATCTAATACTCTCATGAAGGTTTTTATATACTCCCACCAGTTACGTCCGTCAATATATAACATATGTATTAGGAAGTGTGTATGTTTGGCTGAAATCTATCTAATAGTTTCCAAGTTTACACTTGTAAACTATTAAATAGATTTCAGCCAACATTTGCATAATGATAACACATGCCTTGTGAGGTAAATTGTATCCATACTTATTGGTGTGTGCTAGTCACCAGTTACGTGATACGTTCATCTATGTACACATGTCTTGGGATTTCTAATTCGTACTTATTTGTAAAGTCATCTATAAAAATGATTTGTTGTTCGACCTTTTTCTTATTACTAGGCAATGTAAACATGGTATTCATTGAATTACTGCAATCTTAGTCGACCAATAGAATTTCTATTACGAAAATAATGGCGCCACATTTTTTCTTGGACGATAAAGCTCGATGTTTTTCGACGTTATTTTGATATTGCATTTTAAAACTGATTTGTTTCTTCGCCTTTTCCATTGTGAATATTATGTACTAATAAAAATATTGCGTGCCTATTGAAACATTTGAATATATAAAATTCAATCACAATATCATATTTTGTGATACCAGAGAATCGGCAACTTATAATGTAGACCATGTTGACATCTGTTGACGATTTATTTTAAAACTCATTATTGGATTAGCTTTTTTTTTATTTACATACGTCTTCATGAGAACAAGTTGGCTAAGATCAAAGTGTGATATCTGTTCCGATTGATGCTGCACCCCATCGACTGGTATTGTCTTGGCCTTCGGGGCTTGATTTGCACCGGTCTATGGGTCTGTCCTGTGCAGTTCTAGGAGGTCCACCCTCCCAGGCTTCGCCTCCCCTCTTAGAGGAGGAGTGGGTTTATTGCTTGCTGCCTGAGGGGCCCCTACCGGGGAATTACCGACGGGGCTGCCCAGGCAATTTTTAAACCCCACTTTCCCAGCCGACCTTGGGTCACATCTTACTTGTGGGAGTAAGATAAAAAAATGGCCTTGTGCCTAACTCCTGGAGAGGAGTAAATCAATACCCAACAATATTCGTGTTTATAAGTGTGTGTAATTCTTATTATATTTTTAAAAGATAACACTTAGTAGTAGTAGTATCTGTTGAGAAGAAAGTTGATAATTTATATAATTTGAGTTATTCTCGTGTTAATAGTTATATTTACAACGTTTCGGCTGATGTCACCTCCAACCTTCTTCATGTTCATCGTTTTGAATTTGGGAACGTTCTAATCAAAGTTGGAAATCTTTATATCGAACTCTGGAAACATTACGACATTTTGAGCACTTAGAAATTCTACCCAGTCATAGATGACGAAGAACTAGAAAATGTCAGCGTCAAATGAATAAGCATTTCAGTTCGAATAACATAAGTATTCTGTAGTTTGAACACGTGTATCTGAAAAATGTCGATAGACAAATTGTGAATAGAACACTCAAGATCAGAATAGTAGCCCGAATACTACAAACTGCAAACATGTATTATTATTAACTGTATTATGGTAAGTATTGATCGCATCAATAGAAGAAGTCGTAATGTTAGTATTAGTATTAAAATACGGCTGAGCCGCTATTATTTATTAGCTAAATAAATGTTTTATAGCAAAGTCGGAGCAATTCCTTAATGTAGTTTTTGAACATATATTTATTTCATCCTGGACAGCATAGTAGTAATATTTCCACTGCCATCAAGCGTCGTAAATATGACTAATGGTAAATATTGATTAGTTATCTCGAGTTGTTTCGGAGCCTTTAATTGGTAAAGACATACACGACAAAATAGATAAACACGCAAACTGTTCAATTATAACATATATCATTTTTCGTCTTATGTTTATTTTGTGGAGGTCAAAATGCTAAAGAGTATGCGACGCGTAAAAGTTGATTTAAAATAAGATTTTAAATCTAATCTGATTCATTGTCGTATACAGCATTTAATGGGTTGTAGATATTTGTAAAATAGCAGGTTGTATTAAATGAATTGTTCGCAATAATTATTCGGTATTGGCATTAAATATTCCCCAAAATCCATATGTTGCAAAATACACAAACCAAAGTAAATCAAATATATTCGTTGACTACTGAGTAACTACGTTAAACAATAATGGTCACTGCGATATATTTATTAACAGTCTAACACGTGTTTATTTGCATTATATTTGAAGATAACGATATTGTAACCCTCAGTATATTGATCACTTGTTAAGGTGTTTCACAAATGGGAATTCATATTGAACATTAATATTGAATACAGAATACAACTTTGTTTGTCGTGACATTTTCTCCTTATAACCTGTTAAGAATTTCGATTTGCCAGTAAGTTTAAATCAAAATATTTGTTGAAATAACCCATATTTCGTTGATTCGGTAAAAATTGTGTGCTTAGTATTGAATTATATAGAACACATATTTTGTAACTTACTGCTGTGCTAAAAAGTTTTTTTTTGTGTATACACGGAGGAAAATATGTGTTGTGTCTGCGCGTGTGTGTGTGTGTTTAAGGTGTATGCACGGATTGTGTAATAAACTGGAAGATTAAAACTTGGCAATTTGGTTCCGTTTTCTTCAAAATAAAAATAACTTCAACTTGAGCTTACTGAAGAGTTTCCCAGGGACGAAATAATTTCATTGCGTAAAATGCTTATTAAAGAATATATATATTCATAGTAAAACGAGTGTTTGGAGTAAAACATCTGAATGGGTGAAAATACATTTTAAATTGAAAATAATTTGGTGCGATCGTCACTAATCATTCAGTAGTGATGTCAAGCAATTCTATGCTTGAGTACACATAGATTATCAAAAAGTTTATAGACATTCTTCAAATAAATAGCTACCAAAAAAGCCTCAGCCTAAATAGTAAGACAAAATGTCTTCAACTGGACACATATTTTATGAAATATAAAACACGGAATAGAAATAGCGAAAGGGGGAGAAAATAAGTGAAATAAAAAACCAACACAAAAAACTGATGTATTATTTTAGAAAATTCTGCGTGGAAAAAGTAAGACTCATTAAATGAGCCGCCGGTCCTGTTCCGAAAATATATTTTTATTAACAAAGCCTAATTTGATTTATGCTTTGCTGCAATATTCAGCGCTTTAGAAATTAACATATACGTCACAATTACTATAGTCAGCAGCACCCAATAGCAATGGCCTGTTAGCATTAGAAGAGTCAGTCAATAAACTTTAATCTAAATGCAATTAACTGGATCCTCAATATTCTATCAATAATTAAGTTACGTCTTCGTTAGTATCTTAAACAAGAGTCAAGCCAATAAAATGAAAGTAATGTTTGTTAATCAGATAATGAATAATCATGATGTGTCACGTTTACAACGAGATACGACTATAAAAGAACAAACGCAAATATGTTTGAAGAATAGTGAATTGAAGGTTGTCAGGATATTTCATTTTATTGCATTGGATTTGCCGATTTATTATCATTATTTTTTACAGAAAACTGGTTTTCTTTAGTTAAATTTGTACTTTTAGGGGCGTATTACTTTGCAAATCTGCTAACTCAGTTTACACTATGGTTATAATACGATCAATTTAATTAGTGAATTAAAAAGGGTCGAGTAATGAAAGTGACTTAGCCGGTCTATAAGTTCTATTTTTATGAGATAAATATTTTACATAAAAGAATTTAATATAAAATCTATTGTGAACATTTAAACTATGTCATATACTTCTCTGATTTTTATTTATAATCTTTTAATTTGAGTTCTTCTAAATAAACACTTTAACTTGCATCTTCTATTAAAATTGCATTTACTGGTTAAACAATCTTGTTTCAGAAATGGAATCTAAGATGAAGGAAATGCTAAAATGAAGAAGAATAGGGGCGAAACAGAGTTGATTAGATCCTCTACATAAATATGTAAAGAAGGCTTGACATCATTCTAGCCAACCTTTTCTCTAAGAAAAAACATTTAATGTTGATTCCGCAACGACGAATGGATGCATACATAATATTAATTCCATAGTGTGAATCCAATATGGCACTTTCTGATACATGAAGTGGTCAATTAACTGCCGGTACTACACTGTCGTGAGGTGTTTGTGTTGAACACTATGCTTACAATAGAAATCAAGCCGGCCCCAAAAGTTGTATTATGCTGATTAAATATTTACTATTCTGCAAAATCTGATCCAGATAATATGTATTTTAATTTAGAGTTCTAAATCTAGATAAGTATAAGTTTAAAATAATTAAATTATATTCATATAATCAAACAAATCTTCGGCGGAAATAATTAGTAAATGTCACTATTAATTCAAATATTTACAAATGTTTATAATAGTATTCGTTACATCTTACCTATAACGTGCATATAGAAGTTATAATATTTATAAGGTTCAGTAGTGAACACAATTTGTAGATACTATGATATTTAAGATGTAAACATTTTTTAAAAATGAAAAAAAATCATTCCTATGAAATGTCAGCTCAATACAACTGGCTCTATATCATTTACTATCAGTACAGCCTTCTATACTAGATGTGGTTCTATATCATTTACTATTAATTACGTACAGTCTTCTATACTAGTTGTTGCTCTATATCATTTACTATTAGTTACGTACAGTATTCCATACTAGTTGTGTCCCTATATAATTCACTATTAGTTACGTACAGTCTGCTATACTAGTTGTGGCTCTATAACATTTACTATTAGTTACGTACAGTCTTCTATACTAGTTGTGGCTCTATATCATTTACTATTAGTAAAATCTTCTATACTAGTTGTGGCTTTATATCATTTACTATTAGTACAATATTCTATACTAGTTGTGGCTCTATATCATTTACTATTAGTTACGTACAGTAGTCTATACTAGTTGTGGCTCTATATCATTTACTATTTGTTACGTACATTATTTTATACTAACTGTGGCCTATATCATTTACTATTAGTTACGTACAGTCTTCTATACTAGTTGTGGCTTAATATCATTTACTATTAATTACGTACAGTCTTCTATACTAGTTGTTGCTCTATATCATTTACTATTAATTACGTACAGTCTTCTATATTAGTTGTTGCTCTATATCATCTACTATTAATTACGTACAGTCCTCTATAGTAGTTGTAGCTCTATATCATTTACTATTAATTACGTACATTCTTCTATAGTAGTTAGGGCTCTATATCATTCACTATTAATTACGTACAGTCTTCTATAGTAGTTGTGGCTCTATATCATTTACTATTAATTACGTACAGTCTTCTATAGTAGTTAGGGCTCTATATCATTTACTATTAATTACGTACAGTCTTCTATAGTAGTTGTGGCTCTATATCATTTACTATTAATTACGTACAGTCTTCTATAGTAGTTAGGGCTCTATATCATTTACTATTAATTACGTACAGTCTTCTATAGTAGTTGTGGCTCTATATCATTTACTATTAATTACGTACAGTCTTCTATACTAGTTGTAGCTTCCTAACGTTCTCTGGAATTGATTTTAGTTTCATCGTTTGCTTCTGTTAAACTATTCAGTTTCTATTTTTATAACATTACCCAAAATACAGACCATTCATTCATATCGTATGAATCAGATAGTTCTATTCTTGGCATTGTGTTTTCCCAATATTTTTTTATTCTCGAAAGAAATAGAGTATTTACGAGAGAGACCACGTGAAGGTTGCCAACATCTTTAGTTAAAGTGTTTTTGTAAAACGAACTGCATTCGAACTTGGCATGCCCAACTGGTCAGTCCGTGTTGTCAATCACTTAACTAGCGTCAACTAAATACAGTTTAAAAGTTATTTTTTATAAATACAGTATAATTTTGCTATCAACATATTAATTAGAACACACATTTATGAAAATGATTACTGTTTCGATAATGTGGCTTTTATCTGAACGATTAGAAATGTGAACATGAAACCAATCAGTGCCTTCATTTTCTAATGTAATTCATCATCAAACCCTTTTGTAAATATTATATAATAATTAAGCAAAATTACTTTCGAAAATTCACTGATTTTTCTAGGAGTGTTAGAGCATTTATTTAAAACAAATATATGTTGGTTATGTAAACTACCTACCAAATAATTTTTCTTAAATAATAAATACAACTGATTGTTTCCGTACACTCTATAATTTAAAAGTATACCGAAAACTAAGACACCAGTGATGCAAAAAATACATCAGGCAGAAAGTTAAATGTATGAAAATCAATTTGAATATATATGATTAAATATTGATATCCTTCGAAACTAAAAATATTGCGAAAATATATTTAATTATATTTCTAGTCATAGTAAAAGAACCATGATTGCTGATGTGTGAATAAAAAATAACTTTGTTGAGACCAGTTTAAAATTCAAATATCTGATTGTCAGTCTCGGCAACTCCCAACAAGCTATTGTCTTGACTTAAAAAAAGAGAAACAACGTTATTCACACTGGCATAGGACAGAACGATGTTGCTACTACTATTCATATAATAATAATAATAATAATAGTAGTAGTAGTAGTAGTAGTAGTAGTAGTAGTAGTAGTAATAGTAGTAGTAGTAGTAGAATCATTTTTTCCTCCCTACGGGTGATCTCGTTTAGACGGATTTTGAAAAGTGTTATAACCGTATCAAAATAATTGCCAATTAATTTTAAATCGTTCAGTTGTTAGCATAAATAAACATAACTGAGAATTTGCTGCACAAGATGCATATAATGACCTTGAATAAAAGGTCATATAACAAGAGTGGCTACGGGAGCAATATGTGACGCTTCTTTGCTATTTCTATTCATTTAAATTCATACTTTACTAAAGTGAAATATAAGTGCTGAATTTTTTGAGATTTTCCAAATAATTGATGAGATTTCTAAATATGAACATCATTAGCTACGGATAAATCTTGTAATTTATTGCTTTTCAAAACTAAACCTACAACGAAGTTTTATTTTATTTCTAATATAATGATATATTCTTGCAATTTATTATTGCAAGATCACGTGCAAGTAGTTCTAATATTAACAATTTTACGAATACATTTGAAAAATTCAGTAATAATAGAACAAATAAATATGTAAACATATTTATAGGAATACAACTGATGTAAACAAATTAAGAGAATTCGATGTGTATATTCACAATAAATGGTTACGTGCATGCCACCCATGGTAATTAAGTTGTTTGACCATACTTGGACGAACAAAACGATTTTGTGAAAGATGGACAATGCTTTCAACAATCAGCTGCCCACACTTATAATGACTCGGTGGAATTACTGCTACATTTCGTTGTTAGTTCATTAGTAGAAAGTGTGATAATGAATGAACTTAATTTTCTAATCACTTAGATCATGAGATTTAAGATTAAATGTTATAGGAATGGCAGATGTTGTGATATTAACCATAATAATATCATAATATTCTATATAGATTCTGGTCAGCAATAAGTGTATTAATTTCACTCTAAGCACAAGAAACCATGAAACACATATACCGATAACAGAGGTACAGTGAGCACCACTAGTTGTAGTATTGTATTGTAAACGGTATAGTTGGTTACTTTTTACTTATACAATTTTTGAAAATTATTGGCCAAACTATAAAGACTTGTATGTGTTTTATAATCCGGCGTAAATTTATCAAGTAAAAATGAGAGTGACATATATTGCCCCCTGCGTGTCTAAGATTAGCCTATAAAACTTATACTTATGTAGTTAAGTAACATATATATATATATATATATATATATATATATATATATATATATTATTTGTGTGTGTGATAGTGAAGATTTCACCTGGTAAAAAGAGATAAACACTATCCCTGTAACAGGATCAAAGGCGAACTAAGCATTGACCTGGTTTAGCCACATACATACAAATATGAGTAATGCCCAATAATAACAATGGAACCTGTGGGACTCAGATGAGAGATCTCAGATGCTCCTTCGATGACCAACATTGGAAACCCGGTCCGCATCCTGCGAATGTTAGCTCCTTTGATTTCAGGAACACAATTACGGACAAAAACACTTCGGTAACTCCTCTAATATCAGGTATGACAAGGACACAGAACAAACACAAGAAAGCAGGAATGAAATTAAAACAGCTAAAAACATAAAAAGAAATGGACCAGACTGGTAATGCAATGCTACTACAAAAGTCGCCACCCCACAGAAAGAGGCTACTGGAAGCGAATGAAACATCTATGGAGCAATGCTACTGGCTACTATACAACGGGTCAAAGAATAGCAGACCAAGCTAAACAGATCCTCAAGAGAGGATTGTTCTCGGAGGTCGAACTGACGGAAATGAAACAAAAATGCGGAACAGAGCAAGAAACACCACCCGACGACCCCGCCAGGAAGAAGATATACAAAACATAAACTTAGTAACGGAAGAGGTCGAAGACTATGAAATCACATAACTCACGGAAGTAGAACTCACAGAGGAAAAAGGAAAAGAAGTGGAAAATATCAAACGATACATATTCGAGAAGAAAACAATTTTCCTATCTCTAAGTAACGAAGATTGAAAGAAGTTAAAAGGTGAAACAAGGGCAGTAAACAAGGGACTCGCATACATCCCAACATACACTCTCACACACCTAAACAACTTGATATATGCGGGGGCAAAATCAGTAAGTATGAACCAAAAAAAAGAAAAAAACAACCTGGCCAAAAGAATGGACCGACAAAGCCTGGATGGGAATTCAGACTGGAAACTCAGATAACTAAACTCCGGAAAGAAGCAAATAGCGTAAACAGGATGTAAGAGAAGATGAAAGGATAGAAGAGCAGAAATCCGGTTCAAAAGGAAAGACTGAATAAGAAACATGAAGAATAAAAAAAAATAGCAACAATAGAAGGAAGACTTAGACGATATAGATACAGATCTGAACAGAATGAAAAAAATAGGACCTTTCGAAACAATAAACGCCAGTTTCACAAAAAACGTAAACGAAGAACGAATACTACCAGAACAACCTAACCCGACAGAGACAAAAAAAACTTCTGGAGCAAGATATAGCGAAAGCCTAAAACGCAAAACAAAAATGGCAAGTAATTGAAGAACATGGAAAATGAACTAAAGGAAATAGAAGAAAGAACAGAAACGGAAATTACAAAAGAAACCATTAAGTAAAAAGAAAAAGGGAAAACTGGAAAGCACCAGGCCATGATGGAATACATGCATATTGGTTTAAAAAATACACGACCTTACATGAAAGACTAGCGCAAAAACTGAGAGGATGTATCCAGAAAACAGACATACCAGAGTGAATGATCAAAGGAATGAAAACGCTTATACAACAAGATGCCCAAAATAGAACGACCCCAAACAACTACAGATCAATAACATGTCTACCAACAATGTGGAAAATTCCTAACGGCAC